>JYFJ02008450.1:0-12372 GCA_000934665.2 Catajapyx aquilonaris
GTTCGCTAATTTGCACGGTGACGTGTATTTTTCTTTGCGCCATTGATAAGAGGACACAAAACTGCGTAACATATGTTTTTTTCATAAAATTCTCATTCAGTGACTCTAGCTTCATTTCCACCTTAAGACGCGTGGAATGTGCTACACCAAACGGTAGGATACCATGCTTGGTAGAGTTGAGAATAACTTACTGCGCATAAGATATTAATTTCTATACACTGTTCGAAATACGACTTACCTCATGTTCATACAAAGTAAGATTACTATCGTTGCAGTTCATAAAAGAAAAATATTAAAAACTCAGGTTTGAAATAATGCATTGCATCTTTTTGTTTCGAGAAATACACGAAAGAATGGAATATACGTATTTTCTCACTGCATTGCCACATTTGAATGCTGTCTGTCGTAACTCTTTATATACAGTAGGCTACTGTAAA
The DNA here is from genome assembly GCA_000934665.2 of Catajapyx aquilonaris. Taxonomy (NCBI): domain Eukaryota; kingdom Metazoa; phylum Arthropoda; class Diplura; order Dicellurata; family Japygidae; genus Catajapyx; species Catajapyx aquilonaris. Next base: position 438 of record JYFJ02008450.1, read on the forward strand.
CAAAATTTGCTAATTTTTTAAATAAAATAATACAAAATGAAAGTTAACTACTGTAGTCAACATTGCGCGGACATTATTACAAAAAAAGTCCAGGTAAAAAAATTTAGAGAACAATCCGGATAAATCTCATAATTATATCAGTGTAGTTTTTTTCATATCCAAAATAATTGTACCGGTATATGTGACTATAGGAGAACCAGATGATACTGTAATACCAATTGTAATACCAGACCTATCATACATGACAAATTTTAGTAGAATTAATAATATGAGCCGGAGGATTCACCTTTGATTATGCCACCTTAAGTTGATTTTTCGCATATAATTTCATCTTACCATTCATTGCATCGGCAATAGTGACTGCACACTTATAATTTTTCTACACAAAGCTCTTTCTAATACACAATAGGGAGAAATAAAAATTAAGATAAAATTCCATTTATCCATACTTCTTATTCAAAGATCTGCTTGGAATGCATGGGGAATACAAAAAATACACTGGAACATAAACCATGCATTCCAAGCCATTATTGCATCTTTTTTGGCCGCTCTATCCCATGTAAGTAAATGATACTAAATAAATAACAACAATTTATAAGGCGGGTTCTCTGTCATGCCATTATTAATTTTCACCATTTAAAAATGTTTCTCACCTATATTCGAATGAATATTATTATATGCAATATTATGTAGGTCTTCATATTCCCAGCTGATACTATCTGTATTTTTACTGCTTTGTTGACAATTTATTGTACAATACATCTTGCCCCTATAAAAAAAATGGACTGTATGCATCACCTACCGTATAAGTTGCATAGCAAGTTGGATTCTTCAATATTTTAAAAGTGTAGTAAAATCATAGTAATTTTTAATTCGAATTAGATAATTTGAAAACTTAATTATAACTAAAATGACAATCAGGGCTTGTGGATACCCATTTATTTATTTTAATTTACTTTTGATTTTGACATAATCAGTGATCAGATTGATGTAACATGGCTCTCACGTTTCTCACCTTATCGGAACTTTCATTCACTCAAAGAATTCCCTGGACCATAATTTCATTGTCCTTCACATTTTATTATTTGGGAGGCCCAGATTGCACCCTCTTTTTACAATGAATGGATGCCTTCCTCCTAACCCCTACAGTTTCGTGATGGCCCGGTTTCTGCTTGAACCTTGAGCAGAGTAGGCACTAGGCAGCGAAGGTCACCACCAGGTGAAGAGCAACCCGGCGTGGGAAGAAATTGCGGCTCATGCATTCCACGTGGCTCGTATTATTACCAGAGAAGAGTCGGACTTGAGCAGTTCCTCCACACTCTTAGCTCGGTGATTATTTTAGTTCTTTTTGTGATCGCGTGTGAATGTGTGTGCGTGTGGGCAAATATGTGTGGCTAAGCATTCCTAGTGGACATATACAAATGCCCGGCTTTCAATGGTGCTTTGACTGGGCCGGGTCATACTGTGACATTTTGAAGGCCAATGTTGTCACTTGATCATAACTATTATAACTGATAATATTGCATTGTGGGTCAAACATTGGTTTCCGGAGTAATTATAATTATAATGTTTTAATAGTGTTAATTCATGTTTGCGCAATTCCTACCACTGTGTTTTTGTTATATTATTGCATTCGTTTCTACATTTCACCTTGAGATGTTATTATGTAATATCATTGCGGTTAAGTGGTAGTCACCATGACGCAAGATATATACTATAGTTGTTTCTTTTATCAGTGCTCACCGGCCGGTCTTTTGTAACATTAGCTTACACTGCTTGATAGATATCTCATTTCAATTTCAAAGTTACCTTGATGATACTGGGTAAGTGATGAGATTTTCAATATACCAGCATCATATCGGCGAAGTATTAGTGTATATGTGGCAATCATAATTAACTTATGTAAATATAGAGACATGTGTAAAGGGCAATAACACGAGTATAATATTATGCGTTCGTTGACCTGAGCACTTCTTAAAGTTCACAGCATAACCTTTGTTAATGATGTATTTTAGTGTGAAGACTTACACGTTTTTTATGCATGAGAAGACTTCCCCAACATTTAGTCTACGGTGTATAATTGATTATATTAATAGGATTTTGGCTTAAAATGCGTCTCATATACCAATTATTACAGGAAACACTTATTTCACACTTTATTATGCCATTGCTAGTTTATTTTCCTGTTAAGCCTAAGCTGCCGGTATTTTATTAAGGAGTGTTGAAACATCCCGTAATATTACCGGTATATGCAGAGTAGTTACCACTATATCTCAAAATAGCATTTTGATTTGTTTGCTCTGAATCAAAATGACAAATATTTCCGCCAATTAAATTTTAAAAATTCGGAATGGATAACAATGTAGTCACGATATAACTAGACCCTTTCGTGATTCGATTGAGCAGAGTCGGCGTTGATTTTAATAACTTTACTACTTTACAGCGTGATAACTGCCTTCACCATGAAGAGCACAGCCATATTCCTGTTGGGCGTGTTGTCACTGGCTGCTGTTCTTCAGTCTGCAGCCTCGGCCCGGATCCTGATCCTGTTCCTCTTCGGCAGCAAGAGCCACAAGAATTTTGCTAAGCCCATCGCCAAGGCATTGGCCGAGAAGGGACATGACATTGTCTTTGTGTCGCCTTACCGAGAAAAAGAAGAGGTTCCAAGAATCAAACAGATAGTGGTGGACACTGGCCTGGACAAATTGGCTGTCCACATGCCTAACATGTTCGAGTTGAGGGAATCCAGCACTGACCTGACACCGTTGATACCTTTCTTGATGGTGGACTTTTTCGAAAGTGTCAGCAAAGCGGCTTTCGAGCATCCAGATGTCAAGGCCCTGACCTCCAATCCGAAACAGTTTGACCTGATTATGTCCAACGGCTTCTTAAACGAACTGGCCTATGGAATTTTGCACAAACTGGATGCCCCAGTCATATTACTGGAACCTGCCAGTGCTACCAACTGGCAGTCGGAGTCGTTCGGAAGCCCCGAGCCTCTTTCTCACATTCCAAACATCTTTCTGAAGCTTCCGGAGAGAATGAACTTCTGGCAACGTACCTTCAATGTCATATTTACTGGAGTTTTAAAAATTATCAGGGAATTGTACTACCTACCAAAGGTCCACAGCATGGTCAGCAAGTATTATGACGATGTCCCATGTCTCCTGGAAGTGGAGAGGAATGCAAGTCTGTTGCTAACTAATGGTCATTACATATTGAATACCCCACGTCCTCATGTTCCTGCAATTGTTGAAGTCGGAGGTCTGCACTGCGCACCTCCAAAACCTCTTCCTAAGGTAATTAAATTGTATGTCTGTAGCACACATTCTTACTCTGTTTTAAACTATACAGCTCCCAGAGTAAGTATAATTTTCCATTACTACTCACGTATAATTGACTGAATTTTTTAAATGCAGGATCTGGCTGATTTCGTGGCAAGTTCCGGAGACCATGGATTTATCTTGTTCAGTTTAGGATCCGTGGTGCAGGGGAGTACCATGCCAGAAAAAATTCGCAACGCTTTTGTAGATGTCTTCTCCAAATTACCTCAAAAAGTCATATGGAAGTGGGAGAAAGGAACAATTAAGGGACTGCCATCCAATGTGAAGTTGGTCCAGTGGGCTCCTCAACAGGATCTGTTAGGTGAGTTTGACACGCAGGCGATATTGACAATATGACATACTGGACACTATTACAACTTAAAATATATTATTCCTCAGGTCATCCCAAATGCAAGGCATTTATAACCCATGGAGGCCTTCTCAGCACTCAGGAGGCGACGTATCATGGAGTACCATTGATTGGAATTCCATTTTTCGGAGATCAGGACACCAATCTGTGGAAGGCCGAGAGAGCCGGATACGCCGTTAAGCTCGAACTAGGCTCTCTTTCGAAGGAGACCATTCAGGGAGCCCTCAACAAGGTCCTCAACAACAAAAGGTTATTGTTCTGTCAATATTGCTGCTGTTATACTGAATTTTTCAATACTGATGCTTACTAATATTCTTTTTTAGCTTCAAAAGTAGAGCGAATGAGGTGTCCAGCGTCTTTAGCGATCAACATACCAAACCACTGGACAGAGCCGTTTTTTGGATAGAGTATGTGATGCGGCACAAAGGAGCCCAGCACCTTCGACCTGGTTCTATGGAACTGAACTGGTTCCAAGTGAACTTATTGGACGTGTTTTTATTCCTGGCTGTAGCTGTTGGCACAGTGCTCTTTGTATTGGTGACGTGTCTGCGATTCACGTGTCGAAAATTGTGCGGCGGAAATAAGGCTTCCAAAGTTCCCCAAAGAAAGCAGAAGCGCCAGTAGGCCTAGTGGTAAAAAGGGCCAAATGAATTGCTACAATTTTTGCCTTAATAAAATATTAGAATTTGACGTAATATCCCAATTAATTGCAATCAATTTCTCCTATTTTGCATTAAATAATAATAATTGATTTTGATGGCCATCTCTCACCCAACCACGCAAAATTTCATAACTCTCGTCAATTTGGACTAATTTTGATGGAACCTAAAATGTCAGAAGCAGAAAGAATCGATCTTTTATCATAATTTTAGTTCAAGGCAGGAAAATGGACATTGGCCGACTTGACTCGGTGTGCTGAAGTAAGTGAGCAGACACACATTGACCACGATTATGTCAAAGTGTACGCGACCGGCACCGTTATGTGATAAAAATTTCAAAATAAATTTAATGTAAATGCTTCATCATTCATCATCCCTATATGTATCAACTGCATGTTCATGTGCTGTTCTGCCTGTCAACAGCAGCACTGTGTATCGTTGCATGTGTCTACAGGAGCAGACTTATGTGTTTGGTCGTCCACTTTGTAAAAGGTTAGCCCCCACTCGACATTTATCCCCCCTACATTTTCGACTTGTTTTGGGTCAACGAGCATGGTGGGGGCAAATATTCCACTAGTAACAAACACCCCGTGTAGAATAACTTTAAGGACGTATTCTCATGTTATACAGGGTGTTCATGAAAAACACCGACACACCTATATCACCCCCGACCTAGGGACCAGACGATCACATTATGTAGATGAGTGATTATTCCTGGGCCGCCTCATTACCGCGCAAATTGCCTTCAAACAGGTAGTATAAAATATCCTGGAAGTTAGGCCACCCAACGAACCCTTCCCCAGTCAGAAGGGTCTGGAAGGTCTGGGGGCCGGACTTTGTCGGTTTGTTGCCCACAGGTGGTAATGCCTCTATGGCTAGTTACACCTGTAAATTCTATTTAAAAGTCAGAAGGAGCGATTAGGCAAAAATCGCTAATCAGCAACGAGTCAATTATCTCAGTAATGAGGCGGTGTAGACATAATGACTCCTCTACATAAAATGCCCCTCACGTTACCATTGGCCACTGGTATCAGTTTGTCGGTGTTTTTCATGAACACCCTGTAGAAAAGGGGGAAAGGCTCAAGGCAAGACAGGCAGGCTGAAATTAAAGTGAGAGTTCCGTGGTTTAAATTATAGAGAGAAGTCCTGGAAAAGTAAAACTGAACCGCATAGATTAGGCTATAGTCTAAAAAAAATTTAAGGCACACACACACAAAACAGAAAGTTACGCAATCGTCTGGAAGTTGAATGTACCTGTTGATACCAGATTTTTCTGCGTCTGACTTTATCTATGGGAAATCTTTAAGTTTTCAGCAAATGTTTGGGCATTACCATTACTGTTATAAACAATGCCGAAGAGAGTTGCATGAGCAAGAGGATTAGACAGATCACTAGAAAAATTAGGTTCTTCCTTACATTGATACTTCATGCGTGGTTTAAACTAGTAGTGTTAGACTATAATAGGTAGAGGAAGATTTTGGACACATGATAGAGGAAGGAAAATGTTGCATATTCTGGGACTATTTCCATGAAGTTTTAGAAATTTAATATATCCAATACGTATACTATATAGTTCCAGGTTCTCAAACCCGGCCATCAATGTATATTAGAACTATCTTGAGAGTAATATTATATGATAGACTAAGGTCGATCACCTGAAAGTGTGTCCTATCCCGCCCTATGCTATCCCAGTATAAGTCAAATGCCGACCTTTTTGGAGAATATCCCATTGCTGTGTTCTTGTTACTGACAATCCGTTAATAATATTGTAGCCTTTTCTGTATGTTATTCAATTCATTTCCATTTCACCTTTTGGCATTCAACCTTTGAACATATTATGTAGACTGAACTCCGGGGTACAGAGTATTGCATACACTAAGCTCTTTAGTTAATATTTTGTGAATAACATCAACATTCATCCAATTTGCGAATACTGCTGTGGAGGCCTGCTGACTCCCACAGGTAAAGTTTGAACGTCTTGTATATCATTGTTTAAAATTTTCAGGTTGACAGTGAGCAATAATAAAAGAAGGCCAATAAAAATTTACCTTTCATGAGTTTATATTACCATTTATAACATACTGTATAGTATGCATCATTGATAGCCGTAAGAAGCACATTATTATAATTAGTATGTGGAGCAAGTAATGTGTTGTACCCGGCATGAAATATATTTTATGGGCAACCTTCAATTTTTATTTAGGTCGTCAGGTGAACTCTACTTTTCATTTTTCAACCCGTTTGGTGACATCATTATGTTTATTATTATGAAAGCCGTTGTTGTCACTTGATCAGAACTATTATAATAACCGATAATATTGTATTGTATGGCCAATAATTGGTTTCCGAATTAGTTATAAGCTTGTAACTTATAATGTTTAATAGTGTTAACAAAATTAGCGCAATTCATGCACCATGTGTGTTTTTGTTATATTATTGCATTCGTTTCCACATTTCACCTTGAGATGTTATTATGTAATGCCATTGGGTTAAGTGGTAGTCACCATTACGCAAAACATAAAATATTGTAGTGGTTTGTTTCATCAGTGCTCACTGCTGCGCACCGGCATGTTGTAACATTATAGCTTACACTGCTTGATAGATATCTCGTCATTTCAATAATGATTTGAAACTTACCTTGACGATACCAGGTAAGTGGTGACTGGTGAGCTTTGCAGTACAACCGCACCATATCGGCAACGTGTGTATAAGTGGCAATCATATGAAATAATATAGGTACCTTACACGTTTAAAGGGCAATAACATTAGTCTAATATTATGCGTTTGTTGATCCAGGGTGAGCAATTCTTAAAGTTCACAGCACGACCTAAGTTGTTAACGAAGTATTTGAGTATGAAGAAGACTTACTACTAAACGCTTTTTATCCGCAACATTTAGTCTACAAGCTGTAATTTATTGTTTTAATAGGTTCTTGGAACTAAATGCGTCTCATACCAATTGAATCGCATTTGAAATCGCTTCAGAAAAAAAGAGCATTCAATAGACATTAAAGCCGCAGAAGGTGTCAGGAATGCACATGCCAACAGAAGAGGCCTATATGAAGGACGTGGTCCAGGAAAAAATTGCTGAATTTTTAAAACAATATTCTGGCAAAGTAGTCTATAGCTGAAGAGGATGACTAATATTGCAGTGCAATACAGTAGAGTAAAAGTAAGTAACTATGCTGCTAAAAGTATATAACTTATAACTAAAGAACGGATTTTTAGGTTCTCAAAATGACCCGGTGAGCCCTTTTTAGGGGCTACAAATGCACCGAATTTCAAGAAAATCAGTGAGTTTTCGGCATTTACGAATTGACCTCTGGCTCCCAAAAAAGTGTCACCGGGTCATTTTGAGCAAGTCATTTTAGGTGTTTTTTCATCCCTTGGGGTGGGCTACCAATGTACCGATTTTCAAGAAAATCAGTGAGTCCTTGGAGAGTGTCCCACGTGAGTTCGAGAGGTCATAACTTTTGACCTTGTATGGTTCCGCCAAAACAGTTTGCATTTTGTGTAATAACTTACCTGCCTATATTATTGTGACAAGTTTCATTCAGCAACTTCATTAGCAACACTCTTACAGTTCCCTTGTGAGATGTGACGAATCTTTCCCGATGCTAAGAGAGCCCCTCCTCTCCCCCACCCATAACCACGAGATTGAGTCAGCAGCAGGATCAATAACAAGGGTCCAAATAACGAAAAATTACCGTCATTTGACCACATCTTCTAATAGACATAACTCGTTTAAAGCTCCATTGAGAGAACATCAGGTTGGATAAAGTTATTGAAAAATGTTCCTTTGTCGAAATTGGATATGAGTAACATAGTTGGATCAATTTATTATTGCACAGGTGTTGGTTAAAAAGGTAGCCTACGACGCAATAATTTTTCGCTTTCTACCCATGACATTGGGGGAAGATGCCAAGTGGTATTAATGTAGGGGCAGGAAGCAGTTTTAATAACCTACTACTTTACAGTGTGATAACTGCCTTCGCCATGAAGAGCACACCCCTATTCCTGTTGGGCGTGTTATCATTCGCTGCTGTTCTTCAGTCTGCAGCCTCGTCCTGGATCCTGATCCTGTTCCTCTTACCACACAAAACGGCGACACACTTTTGACACGTTTTTGTGTGTCAGGTGACACGCAAAAACGTGTCAGAAACGTGTCAGGTAATTTTGTCAAAGCGTTTTGTGTCAATTGACACACATCTGTGTCATATGCGATATGGCATGCAGGATATACTAATTCTGTTGTGTCATATGACACGTCAAAACGTGTTACTGGTGGGATGACACATATATGTGTGTCATATATGTCATATGTGGGCGTAGTGTCAAAACTGCATTTATCCCTTTTTTGGGTTTTCCCCCGTCCACACCTTCCGGCCAGAACCTATGCGTGGGCGGGGATAAATGCCGTTCTGACATTATAGTGTCTGAACTGCATTTATCCCCGCCCACCCCTTCCGGCCAGTACGGTACCTATCGTCCTGGTCCTTCTCCTCCACTTTGGCGTTTTGTCAGGAAGTTGCATCAGTGTGCCATAATATGTGTGAGGTGATAGTGCTGTGTCTATGTTTTTATTAACTTCGGTCAAAGTATATAAGTGTATCGAATCTGAATTGCTGTGACTGTCATTATCTGCTTTGCCTAACGGTCCAAGTGCATAAGTGTCGATAATATTGTGGATTGATGAAGCATCGAAGTCTGAAGTGCTTCCCTGAATTAGTTGGAATTAGCCCACTTGCAATGGATTTTTAGGATCGAGACATTTGGGATCACTCACGTGGTCGTTGGACAAGTGTGACGCGTTCTCAAGACAATGCACTCCGCCGATCCTGCCCTAGAATTACACAGTAAATGTATCGTTTTTACCCTTACTTGAGTCGTTCTGGTCATTCTTTCAAAGTGGTGATGAAGACGATTTTGTAACATTATTCTGTCATTGCTCTCTCAGTATTAAACAAATCAATCCTGGACCTTGCAAGCGTTTTCTGTGGCCATTTGAAATATGAGCAAATTTAGCAATTTTAAAATCCGGATGGTCAAAACTTTTATTATTGATAGGATATTCATACTGTCTATCATTCACCTGGCATTATTATCTGATGGACGGGCTGAAACAACATGCCGCACCTGTTATTTTACTAGTACCGGCAAAAAAAAAGTTAAGGAACATTACAGCAGCAACATTACAGCAGCAACATTACAGCAGCAACATTGCTGTTGGATTGATTGGTTGTTTAGAGGGTATTGGGGCGTACCTGGGAACCAGAAGGGTCTAAGGTACACCTCAATACCAACCCGACTACGGGTTGACCACCACTACTTCTTGGGTTGATCTTCCCTTGCTCGTCTGCGACATTTCCCTATACTACTGTAATAACGGAATTAGAGTGGTATATTTTGCAATTACAGAACATTATACACACAGTCACACAATACTATATGTCCTCAGGTGTTGTGTGTGCGTGGGGGGGGGGGGNGGGGGGGGGGGGGGGGGACGGGAACGCCCGAAGCGAAAAAGAAAAAAAGAAAAAGAAACGTCACGCGTCGGCGACGACTCTATAACATTTAATACCTTCACAAAGCAGTAAAACTAAATCTCAACAGCTCAAATAAGAAATTATATCAAAAACTTTCCCTTCAGTAAAAAAAAAGAGAAGTAAGACCTCCGCGGCGGAATGAAAGTACTGAAACAAGGCAGGCGCATGTAAGACCTTCACCAATTGATTTAAGCTGTACCATAGGTCTTACTCAAGCAATTTCCAATGGGGCTGGCCAGGCGCAAACTACACCACCAGTTGGCGCTAGTGGGCAATTGTGTGTTATTTGCTATTTTAGGGAGGGCTCGTAGAGCTATTCGTGAGCGCGACTCTGACCGCGACCAATAACGGCTACTGTATAACGTTATACTGACATGTTCCAGGAATAATTAGCCTTACAGATGAAATTTATGACGGAATCACGGATTAACAGCAACATCGCACCGTAATCTTCCCAAATGTTATGGGAAACCGCAATACCCTTGCAATGTAGGCAAGGCTTCTAAGTAGCCGCTATTGCCTTCGACCAAGAGCTAACTAAGTGATTTGGCTTCACTTTAGAGCCAGATTAGCCAGATAGTATCGTGCGGGTATCGTGCATGGGTATCGTGTATCCCATGCTTCTTGCACTCCGTGCTTCTTGCCTTCACCTCCTCTCCTTTCTCCTTCCTCCGAATTGCCACCGTCCACTTCAGGTTGCCCTTCAGGTTTAATGCCGGATCTTTTGGAAAGGAATGCCCGGTGGTTGTGTTTGTGTTGGTGCATCCTGGCACCGCGCACGTGTGGGGCATCGCTAGTGTCAGGGTCTGGCGAAATTGGCGCCCTATCGGTGGTTTCTTCCTTATTTTTTTTTTGGAGCTTTTGCGGGACGCTGAGCTCGACAGCCGCCTTCGCACTTCCACACACGAACTATCCCGCCTCTATTACCACTATAAAGTGTTACCCACACTCACACCCGAGTCCAATAAAAAATCAAACAAAAACCTCGCAGAGCAGATCTTTTACATGCAATAGTTCATGATCGATAGAATGCTACACACAATTTCCCACTAACGCCACCATGCGGTTAGTGCTCTGGCCAGCCCCATTCACTGCTCATGAAGTCTCCTTTCTGAAACAAATCTTTGGAATTTCTGTCGTACTACTAGTTACTTCTAACTTAGCAGTACCAGTGTAGTGCAATGGTACTGCTAAGTTAGCAGTATATCTTAGCTCTTATTGGCAGCATTAGTTTTCCATGAGCCACTCCATATTAGTGCTTTATGAAATTAGGAACTTCAATATTAAGCACATTGAATTTCTATGCGATTAGTGCGAATTATTGCCATGAAACATTCATGCAGAATCGGCTCACCCCTTTCAGATGATGATTTTAACTCTAATGTTTAATTTTTCACATATAAAGGTTAATTGGTGAATTTTAGAGGGTCTTTTTCGATTGGACCAAGTCTCTTAGGATGGGTTTAGTTTTTCCCCCATTTTTTTCTTTTCATAATAAAATCCTACGTATACTGCTCTGAGTAGTTTGCAGCAGTCATTTTACGAGCCGTTCCGTACCTACTACTTGAGAATTGCTTGAGTAAGACCTATGGTACAGCTTAAATCAATTGGTGAAGGTCTTACGTGCGCCTGCCTTGTTTCAGTACTTTCATTCCGCCGCGGAGGTCTTACTTCTCTTTTTTTTACTGAAGGAAAAGTTTTTGATATAATTTCAGTTCTTTTTTGACAGTAGCCTACACATAACTTATGCTCTACAGTGTCTACACTATACAGTCTGCACTATGAATGCAATGGAGACTATTTTCGTCGCTTAGAAGTCCCTAAAATTATTTTCACAGAGACAGTCGTAAAAAAACGAAAGTGGAGTGCTACCAGCCAACGGTTAGTCTGATTTAATTATTATTAAAAGCCTATACGCTAAAATATACGGAATATATACATGGGTGGTTCCATTTCAGATCAGCCAGTGAGTGAAAAAAGGTGTCAGGTCATAGTCATCGATTTTTTTGAAAAATATATATGTGAAACCCACATCGAA
>JYFJ02008451.1:0-12369 GCA_000934665.2 Catajapyx aquilonaris
GTGATATTTTTCAGCAAATTCCGAGATGGTCTAGCAACATTTCGGCTTACTTGATTCGTAATGACCCGTATGCACTATTTCGAGGAAGGACCTGTTCTAAGTTATCCTGGCAAAGAAAGGCCACCCACATGGCTCAATGATTCGTGTCAATTAGATTGGAGCAGATCACTGAAACTTGGCAACGCAGGGGAGTTGGATCAAAATGTTGCTGTCCAGCCACTCTAATATATGTCATTCAATGGAAGAATGCTTCTAAAGGGTGACCTCGGGTGACCTTCATCAGTTTGGAGAAAGAGTTCGGCCTTGATCTGCCAGCGAACCCCATCTTGAGTCCGGCGAGTCCGCCCCTCTTTCACCTCTCTCTCTTTTAGGGGAGAGAGGGAGAGAGGAGAGGGAGTGAGGGAGAGATACGAGATTGGGCAAACGCGTGATATCTCGATGGGGCTTGCATTTCGCATATCGGTTCCCTGAGGCGGCATTTGTCTCACACGAATATTCTTACAACATTTTTACGCGGTAAAAACCACACGAGTTTTCCTGCCTCTAAATCCACTAATAAAACAGTTCACCACGTGACAACATGTTTTGAATCCTACCAAGGCCGCTAGGTGGCAACCCCTACCACATCAAAGATACAGTCAGTGGCGAACACAGCGGCCTTTAGCGTAAACCTAGGTGCATAGATTATACACTACAAGATGCGCAAGATGGTTGCCGTTTAGGTAGCGGGGCTACTTGAACTGGTCCTTTGGTTTTTTGACTGCGACCGCCCCAAGGTCAAAAACAAATACCAGACAAAATGAATGGTCAATTATGAGTTAGCAGTGATCTAACCAACATGGAAATAGCGATTAATTTCCATGGACAAAAATCGTGTTGCATAATGTAATATGTGTTGTTCTCGCAAAAATTGCTAAACTTGAAGGCTCTGGCGACAAAATAATGAAGATGAAGTACGAAAATTCTAAAAAAAAATCACCAGTGTTATACTTGTCCATACACAACTTTCGAAACCCCGTGCGATTTAATCGGACAACTTTCGTTTTTTTCGCTCAACCCTATTCTACACGTTCTTAAATTCCATAGTGAGTGTTTAGTACACCCTGTAGGTATAGGTTCAAAATAACCTAAAAATCGAAATCAGCAGCCTCGAAAACATGGGGAGATGTGTTTTTACTTACTTAAACGGTTTAATTGAGGAGCTATCAGCATATTCGTTCGTGTTTTTTTCTGATATTGACTACTGTGCGCTCTACTCGAGTCGTAATAAACAATGATAATCCAAGGGAATTGGATAATTTGAGTGAACAAAAATGTCCTGACTCCAACCACCGGTTCCTAGATTCGTACCTGGTCCATTTCCACCTGAAAACTCCATTTTTGTTGGGGGAAAGCTGAAGTTGAGCGGATACCACAGCTTGGGTCTGTTCCAGTGTGACTATGCCTGAAACGGGGGTAGGAGCGGGTATGAAAAGCCTATGTGGCCGGCGGATCCAGGAATTTTTTCTGGGGGGGGGCACAAGGGTATGTGTGGGGGGGGGGCGTGGAGGGCCCGCCGCAGGCGAAATTTTTTTCGCTTCAAGGTCACAACCCTTACTCTCGAGCCCAAATTTGGGGCAAAACGGAAAATAATTACCCATAGAACAGTGCAATTTTGCACTGTTCTAGAGGGTTTTTGCGCGTTTCCCCCCGTTTTTTTTNCTGGGGGGGGGACGTGCCCCCGTGCCCCCCCCCCCCCCCTAAATCCGCCACTGTGGCCAACGTGATGACTGTACTCTATGACTGTATGATCCATGAGCTCTATAAACAATAGGGCAAAATAGTAATGGGTTATACCAGGGAATTATCTACGTTTGGAGCTCAGACAGCTGTTGCCCAGACACAGAATTTGCATAATGATTATTATCTTAAAGCACAGTGTACGTCGAGTACGCATTGTAGTGTTGCATGCGCCGTAATCTCCATTTGATTTGAGCCCGGGCCAGCAGTCTTCTGGTATATGTAATCAAGGTCCTATTGCCAACTGCAAACCGGGATCGATAGGCGCGGATCCTAACTTCGGACTTGCTGCACATATCCGGGGAAAGACATTCATTTCACTTCTTACACATAGAGTTACATTTTGGAAAGATGTGTGAATACTCAACTCAGTTTAGCAAAACACTACTTTTGTGCTCGGAAAGGAGATGGTGGGAGAATAAGATAAAGAGAGCGATAGAGAAACCAGTAAGCAACTAAGCATGCTGCACTGCACTTATAGCGCATGTGCATGTGCATGTTCGGCGCTGACCATAAATTAATTGCGTCGTATCAATGTTCGAGAGATACGAGTGACAGAATGTGACCATGAGAGTGGGGAAAGAATGTGAACGGTGTGATGTGACAGACAGTCGAGCGGAGTGTGACAGAGTCAATGGTCAGTCTGGTGCGGTCACTCAGCCAATGGTCACTCATTGGGATTTCAGGTGCCTTCTATACGTAGATATATTGCAATAAAATAGATATTTTGCTGTTTTATGATGTTGTGAGACAGAAGTAGACCTAGTGGCGATTTCTACAGGCCAACCATAGAAAAGTAAGGAGGAAGGAGTGTATGACCCGAGTGTAGGGTGGGATAAATATCACCGAAAAGATCGTCGCGTAATTTGCGGACGGTCACTTGTTAAAGTTGCACTTTGAAATGTTATGTGCCGTAAAACCTAACGTTTCTTATTTTCAGACACGAACAAGCTATTTTCTAAAGTGTCATTTCATAGACCCTTCATCAAATGTACGCCTGTCCCTTCACTACAATAACCTATAAATAAAATCTAGTCTTCTCATTATTGATTTCTCCATTTAGAGCGCTCAATTGCATGATTTCGCAGGTAATATTCCTCTTGAAACCCACAGCATAGGCAATATGTCGCATAGCAATCTATGTTGGATACTTCTTATGGTTTGATGTGCAAGTGGTGGCGTGTGGGGGGAGGGAAGGTGGGAGGGAGGTGCGGTGTCTTTGAATATACTAGACGCATGCGTTGTAGTCATGCGCGAGACAAGGTTCCGCATTCGGAGAGTTGTTGTCCAGGTCCTGACTGCCTGAAGTTTCAGTCGTGGCCAGGGCAAGCAGGGGCGGAGGTCGGGCTCGGGGGCAGCCTCAGGGCAGATGCACTGACCTGTCCCACCCTCTGGGGGTGTGGGAGGGTGTGTGTGGTGTGTATGCGTACGAAGGGACACTGGAAGGAGCACGGGTGTGTGTGATGGCGCCCCCTTTGACCTGAGGCTGACCTCGGTTCGGATGCGAGGGCGAGGGGAGGGGGCGAGGGGGCGCCCCCAGCTCACTCGGAGGCTTAGTGGACTCGGCCCATGGAAGCCCTCACCACCATACCTCACTTGCCCATGGCCAACGAGTTTCCCAGGTCAGTCAGGCCTAGGTCAACATGAACCAAAACCTGCTCCTCACTGCTGGCCAGTACGAATGTGACCACTGTAATAGTATGAATAATAATTCTGCGCTTGATTCATTCCTGCAGCTGTCCCCGGCACAAGTTTCTAATGTCAAATAATGAGAATTACACCTGTTAAAGCAGTACACATACAGTAGACCTACATCAATCGTCTGTTAGACGACTTACTTGTTAGACCTATCCACCGAATAAATGACTGCAGCATTTTGATCAAATCTGCTGGTACACCTAGTACGCACTGCTGATGCGCTGCATACGATGTCAGGTAGTATTGCAAAGGAATTGATGATGATGATGATGATGATGATGATGATGATGATGATGATGATGATGATGATAGAATCACGCTGATATAGTATTATGTTACCACAATTAATTTTCATTGATTTATCTCACTAAACATAATTTGACTGGAGTGCGCAAGGGTCACGTCTTGACGATTGTTCAGAAGGAGAGAGGGGTCTGAAATTTTTAGCTTAGAGAGAGGGGGGTGGGAGAGAGAGAGAGGGATGGAGGGGGAGAGAGGGAGAGGGAGAGGGAGGTAGAGAGGGAGAGGGATAGGGGAGGAGGGGGGTACAACATACGGTACGGGAGAGAGAGAGAGATGCCACAGAGAAGTGTTGCCCTTATATAATGAAAAATTATCAGGTCCTCTAGTAAGTATCCTACTGTAGTAACATATCACTTTCAATGATTTTTTTGTGACAGTGCAATTCAGATGCTATGATTATCCAATCTTACAATTAAGTTGAGAGCTATTATTTTATTGCAATTATGCGTAAATACTTCATTTAGAATAATAATTATACAGCATTTTGTAAATTCCAAACTCACTTTATGCTAGAGAATATTGTTACTGCAGGGCTATAAGTACGTGTTATTAATTTTATAGATTTCACTGATAATAATGTATCAACTCCCTGCATTACTGTAAGGGCTCTGCATAAGCGCTTCGTTAATTCTAAAGATGAAATGCTAATGATCAGTTTAAGAATTAGTGTGTACACGTTATTATTAGGTTTGCTGTTGATTCTGACAACATCGCATATTACGAGCAAGCTTTCGGATGGATAATGCATTTTGAAAAGTCCATATTAGTAGCCTAATAAATGTCTGCTTATATTTGTTTTGTGAATCTTTGTGTGTCTTTACAGCAAATTACATTACTCGCAGAATGAAATATGTGACACCAGGGCAGTCACATATATTATCTCACCACAAGCTCACTACACGCACACTCACATGCCAAGACGTACCGTTCCAGTACTGGGCATTACGCATAGCAGGCATTATCTTTAATCCACGCTTAAATTATGACGTAGGCCTGCATAATACGAACTTTCCAAGTGAGGATTCCAACTGACAATGTTACCTAATAATATACCGAGTGGTGACTAGGAGCCTCAATAACATCCTACAGTACTGTATAGCATGGGAGCTATAAGTAAACCACACAGACTTGAAGGAAGGTTATAATTATGTGATCAAGTCCCTGTATGCCCAACATTATTTATGCGTGTCTCAATTTTGGCCAGTCTTGCATGTAGTGCAATGTATTGTGACCATCCATATACGTCGGGTGATCCAAACTCCCTCTCCATTTAAGTTAAGAATACCTTCGTATTTCGACATGAATCAGGTAATAAATTATTACGCAGTTTATTTCAACAATATATTTTTTATGTGCTATCAAAATAGTGTACCGTATTAGCTTCTAATATTAATAAGAGGGGGAGATAAGAGAGAGATAGAGAGAAAAGGATCTCGGCTTGAACCCAAGCCCGGGTCTTCCCTATTTTCATTCCCTGCCCTAGGCAATACCAAAAATCCACATGATGATGACGATAGTGGTGGTGTTTTCTTGTATCCGGATGAGGCAGATTTCACATTGTCAAATTTTGTTACTGAAGTTGAAATAATGAAGAAATTCACACATCGAGGAGAGACCGCCTAAACCCTAAAGCGAATGAGCCCTTTCACTCCCTGGCATGCAATTGTGGGCATCAATGCATCAGTCCCAGCAGGTGACTGTGACATTCATAGAGTGTGTTCTAATAAGTGAAGTATCAATAGTGGTCAGCGATTTTTGTTACTAACTGCTAATTATTAGGCAGTTACAGTACTTTCTAACAGTAACTTTTACACGCTGAAAAAGTAATGGCTACTAATATTACATTGAAACGCTTGTCCATCACGGGGAAAGGAGGATGAGTAGTCAATAATTCTGGTAGAGAGATGGTCATTTTAATCCAGCTTCGAAGGATGTGGCCCATGTTAGTGGAAAGTGAAGGCGCCCAAGAGGCGTGAGACAGTGGTTAATTGGCCACAGGTTGGCACCAGTCATTTATTTAAAACTATGGATTTCCAACCGGGTTTGCTTGATGCCACTACAGCAGGTATTTGATTTCATGTGGCCGTTCTTCACTGACTGCCCCTTTTTATAGGGAAAGGTCGTGACGGGTTGTTTGTTTTGATTGTTCATTCGTTTCATCTAACGTACAGCACATATACATACATACACCCATACATACATACATACATACATACATACATACATGGGTCGTTCAAAAATGATTGGGACTACATTTTTTTTTCTTGCACACTAACCATTTAATGGGGCAAAATGAATGCATGGTACATTAGTACATGGTACACCGGCAGGGTACTACTGAACACACTTCTGTACAGTACCCTACTGGTATAGCATGAGAGCGCCTTTTTCGGTGCAACCCGCAAGGCTAAAAAGCTGCTCAACGAGCCACTGCACAAGCCACTGCACCTCCCAGTCCGCGCCAGTCAATTCGAACAGAGTAGGATGTGACGTCACGCCGTACGGCCGTAGTAAATAAATAGATTACTGCCGTATTTCTGATTGTTTTATAAAACCGACAGGGGTTGTCGCCTACGATTTTTCCCCACCCCCTCCCGCGCGCTTGACCCGTGTGACTCTGAAACACCCTGTAGTATACGTACAACATACGGTACCATCTATATTGAATATACATTTTAACTTTTGCTGGAACAGATACAATAATAATGTTAACTTATTTCACAAATCAAGGTAGGGTAAGCCTATTTTTTGTACAGGATATCATTCTATCCTTTATTACCCATCTCCAAGAGTGGTTATTACGGGCTTCAGCTCCCAAATTTTCAGCTGTTCTAGTACAGTGCTGGCCATATATCGAGGCAACCGCCAGCGACATTTTTCCGAAGCGGCAGAAGAAGGAATCTTGCTCGCCCGGCTTGTAGCATGCTTATTTTCGATTCCTTCTTCTGCCGCTTCGGAAAAATGTCGCTGGCGGTTGCCTCGATATATGCCCAGCACTGTACAGGTCAGGACGTGTACATATGAAGCAGTGAGAACCAGAAGTTGTTAAGTCCATTTTTGCAATTTTTCAGGAGACCATTTTGAAAGTTTCACATAATGTTTGACATACCTTTCTTTGACATTACAGTCTCGGTAATTTTTCTGTGATATCACTACGATTGTAAGTTAATGTAATGTAAATATGGAGTATCTAGTGCCTACACTGCAGGAGAAAAAATTACTTCCGTCTTGGATTTAGCAACTTCTCACGACGAATTCATCCATGACTGTGAGGTACCGTAAGTTATGTATTATTGATTCAACCAGAGAATGGTATTGACGTAACAATCCTGTTATTATAATAGGATAGGTTCATGGTTGAGTAGCGCAGCAATTAAATACAAAGAGAAAATTCAATAATTTTCTATTTGAATAAGTTGTTGCAAAAAGCACTTCAGTCCAGATGGCCATACTATTTTGACTGACTGACTTATTTATTTTGCCACAAATATATTGCCCTTACAAGTCAGCAAATAGGCACACATTATGGATATAATCCTCCTGGAGCCGCATGCACTGGTTCATGGATCTGGCAACCTCTCCAGACCCTCCAGCAGGAACCACTTTTTGGTGGTGCGGCGCACCCACTCCCGGAGAACTGTGCTCAGTTGTGCGGAAGAGTGTCAGTGTGTGTGTCCTCCAAAAGTGGTTCCTGGAGGCCCTATAAAGGTTGCCCAATCATGTCACCAATGCATACGGCTTCAGGGGGATTATATCGATAACGTGTGCCTATCTGCTGACCTGTAAGGGCACTGTATTTGTGGCAAAATTGTAAATCAATATGGTAAGGCCCTCTGGACTTAAGTCCTTTTCGAAACAACTGATTCATTTGTGAGTACAATACCCCCCAAAGATTATTTCATTCTAGTTCTACTCAACTCCTCTTCAGTTACCTTAAATTCCTTACCATTCACATTTGTCTATTCCCATTCGATGTACTCTACGTAATTCTCTGCTGAATCCCATTTACCAATGACGCATTAATTTGGAAACGCAGTAATTCAATTATGGACTCATTAGTACCTATCACTGGGTGGTCATTAACTTTTCCATTTATCGTAAAATAATGTCCTGGCACTGAAAACGTTTTTACTTCAAAGATTCTTCGATATTGTCCAGAATATTTCAAGGTAACTCGATTACATCGTTTTCAGATTTGAGTAACCCCATTTTGGACTTTTTCTAATCTAAAAAATGTCTTATAGAACGTCTCTGTCTGTCCGTCAGTCAGTCAGTCCGTCTGTGGACAGCTATCACGGCCTAAACCAAAAACGATAGCGACAAACGCAAGGGGGTAACCACTTCGGCACTCCGGTGTACACCTGCACTGGTACTCATTGGTACTCCTTAGGTACCTTACTCTTTGCTACTCCTATCTTGGATTTGTACTCCAGTGTAGGCTACACTTTACAGTCGAGTGGTTAACCTTTGGACAAACGGTTTTCGGATGCTGATTAAGAGCGTCCAAAAGCCAAAGCAGGTGTCATTGTCAACTTCCGCTGGATTCTTGACCAAGTGTGCCGGGGATTTACCAGGATTTTACGTGGCGCTCTGGCACAGGGGTTGTGTATTTTTTTATTTAATTTTTTTATTTTACCCCGTGATCCAACTGTAAGTCGTTATAGGGGGTGGCATACCACCATCAGTTTTCTAGCATTTTTTATACTTTTTTCTTCATTCTCCGTGCAGGGAAGTAAGGAACTGGGGTAAGGATAGGGATTTGTGGGGAGGGGACACAGGTGCAAGTGCAATGTCTGAAATGGGTCATGTGCAGTCCTTCATAAGGCTAGGTTCCCAAGACGCCTTCTTAGGCGCGGGCAAGAGACCCACTGACGCAGGCGGAAGGGAACTCCCGGGAAGGGATCGAACCCGTGACCTTCCGAACAGCAAGCCGAGACGTTACTATCTCGGCCACCACGCCTTCCCCAGTGGCTGTGTAATTAATTCCTGACGTTGGACATGTTTGCAATGAGCGTCATCGACCGCATGATGTTATCACCCAGGCCGATACTGGAATCGATACTTTGCCTAGGTTACGATATCTCGGTGTCGATACATCGATTCATATGCTCATACTTGAAAGAATGAGAAAAAATCTCATCGAATCACGCTCTCGTGATTTGCCCATCTTGTTTGTTTTGCATTATCTTGTATGTGGCAACACCCTGTTGTAAGCTATACCAGCGCCCCTATTGGCACTCCAAAAAAGCCGTATTTATCGCCAATCTAAAAACGTGGCGCTTCCTCCTTGCCTAGAAAAGGTTGCGTTAGAGAGGGAGAGTGAGAGTTGCGAAGAAATAGACTTCTGCAGATAAAATGAAATGGTAATCGAATCAGAGTGGCAGATTGAAAAGAAGATATGAGTGGAAGTTGGGAGGAGCAGGGAAGAAGGCGAAGGGGCAGGGGGAGGAAATTGGGCTTAAATCATGAGGGAGTCCCAAGCTAGCATACTTATACCTGGACCCCCACCTTCTCCTCCCCCTCCTCCTGTAATACCAGTCCTTCTACGATTGGTGGGTCAAACCAAGTGAACCTCGAGTTAGACCAATGGCGTCCAAAAGTGGCTGACATAGAGCACGGTAAGGGACTCTCTAGGCAAATCAATAGAATTGTGTTTCCTTCCTCAGATAAGTCAGCCTTTCGTGTTTTAAAGGCCTCGCAACTCGGACTCCTGTGTAATAGCTGCTTATTAACCGACTCTCTTCAAGGGGTCGTTGACCTCGGTGCACGTGGGTTTGATGAGCATCGGAATATTGCTATGGGTCGATTTGCATGTACCTATAGTACGAGCCTGCCTTACTCACAGAGGGCCTCGCAGGTTATGGACTGCCTAAATATTACAGTATACTGGCAATTTTTTTGTGCCGGGCAAATTTTATTAGAACCATCCTCATCAAGTGTGGTGTGTTGAGGTTCATTCAACCGTAAAATATGACTAAAATGTGGAGTGGTCAGAGTCATACTAGAATCATTTTTAAACATGAGGATTACATGTTTTAAGGTTGAATTTTCTCTTGCGGGTTTCCTTTTTTCCAAACATATCTCTACAAAAAACTAGTTGCTCAATGACAGCGATGAAGGTGGGGGGGACACGTTTTTGTGGAGGGGGGGGGGGGTCAAAGTTTGTTTAGGTGGAGGTGAAGGTGGTGAGGGGGGCAGCGAGTTCGACGGGAAGGCACCACGGGCCACTCAGAGCTTCACACAGTCACTCCGACGTTTCCCCCCGCCCACTCTATCGTCTCCGACCTGCCTAGGTGACATGAGCTGGCCTCCCTGGCTCCGACGTCGGATCCGACACGGAATGCCATTTACACAGAAGGTTCGATGATCGAATCCGGCCGAATCCGTGTATAGGATCTGACTGTGTAAAGTGGGCTTTCCTCAGGTCCTTTACTGTCACGAGGAAAATGATTCGTAACAGTGTTTTCGAGGCAGCAACAATCAAAGGTAAAAAGGTAATTGTGCAAGGAATGTGCACTTCCTCAGGTACGGTAGGCTACTTGAGGTAGGAGCACATTCTCTATCCAAAAATATTCCTGTGTCCAGTGATACGTCCAGTGTCCAGTGATACATGTAAGGGATGCAATGCGGCTATTGTCAAAATAATAAACAAAATCTGCTCTGAAATGTGCAATAATTTAGGGAATTATGTCATCACCATTTTTGTTTAGGAGATACGAAAGTCATTGGGAATAGCTACTCTCTGTCATCTATGCGTCAGAAAATTACCATGAAGAACAAGACTTATGGAGCCCCAGTCCCCACCCAATAGCTTCCTGACTCCTGTTATTATTGAACATTGGTCGGTTAGATGTAACATGTTATAAATGACCTCACTAACATACTTATTGCGTGCATCGGAAGTGCACGTCTTACGCTCACTTGCTCCAGTGCAGCCCCAATGCAGCCGAGGTGCACTTGGCCTAATCACACGATTTTCGGGGGGAACTGCACACGCTCAGGCCATATTCAACATTTACCGCGGGGAGATAAAGTGGCGCTGCGGTAACATATGCGCACACTGCTGGAAGGGTCCCGGGCTCGATCCCAAGCCCGACCTTTCCCCCCTTCATCTCGTGCGGAGTTCGGGGTCATCTCTGGCTTCGCCTCGGGTGGGATTTCCGCTAAAATAGCAACCCGGGGGAGTTCACAAAATGACTATAGCGAAGACTATTTTTTAAAGTGTACCCTGTGATATGGCCCGAGGCTCTCTTGAGAGGTCCCCCGGGTGGATTAGTCTAAAGGAGATTCCCCCCGAGACGAAGCCAGAGATGGTCCAACTCTGCACGAGAGAGCTGGGATCGAACACGGGACCTTAACATCCGTGGGCGCGTACGTTACCGCAGCGCCACTCTCTCTCCCCCCATAGCGAAGACACATCCCCTCCCAGTCCGTGGACCAGGGCGCCAAGCACAAAGGTTCCATTTGTAACCATGTACACGACGATAATACTCGTAATAAAGGTCCGTGCGTCCGTCATATACCCAATGAGGGTGAAAGCACTACCCGGATTATATTCAACAATTTTACCCACTTGCATCAGTTCATACTTCACATCCATGTACTACTTTTGAATGTCACCATAATTCTGTAGTAGGGATACTGGCTGATAGAAACCAATCTGAATAATAAACTGAGAGTTATTATCTACCAAGAAGTATCTCACTTCGGGAACACAAATGTTGTGGTACTAATGAGGTAGGTAAACCTGCCCTCGATCGTGTGCTGGATTAAAAGTATTTGATGTTCTCTTGTAGGAAGGCAAATGGTGCGGAAATACTTTGCACAGAACCCCAGATACACACTTATTCCTCACTTGCCTCACCTTACCCTAGACCGACTATTTCAGAATTTATCTGTCATACGTATAAGTAAAAATAATGCTAACAAATAAATAGGGAATTTGTAGGGTCGCCCCTTTTTGCTACGAACATTTCTGGTGGCAAAGGCGGAAAAGAAATTATACCGGTAGACTATATGAGACGTGAAAGTTACAATTGCGAAACAGTGACAATCTACTGAGATGCAGATATCAATTATTGCGATATTTTCGAACTTCAAAGGGTAGCAGAAGGAGATTGGAAGGTGCATAAATTTGATATTTATATAGCTATGGTAAATGAGGCTCCATTTGTCTAGTTTCATATTTTTTTAAATGAGCATTTAATCAAATTGACAAGACTGTGCCTTGTTGTAATGGTCCGTACTACAGTGAAACCAGCCTAACGGACCCTAGCTATAGCAAAATGTGTATTTTAAGGAAGAATTTGCGGACCCGTCAGCGAGATAGGATTTCCCTTATTTTGTCCGGATATTGCAGAACCTGTCTAATGCGAAAACGGGCAGCATTTTCAGGTCCCTCGGTAAGGAAAAATCAGTGTAAGTTATAGCGGAATTAATAATGCATTAAGGCCCCTCTTCAAAAATTAGGTGAAGCCGGAGAGGAGGCGAAACATGGATGGGAGCGGCGCGGCGCACTGACGTGCAAAATCGTACTTTCGGGCGAAAAGTGTTCCGCAAATTCGGCCTTCGAAAAGCGTAGGGCTTGTG
>JYFJ02008452.1:0-12399 GCA_000934665.2 Catajapyx aquilonaris
CTTATATTTAAACCCGTCCGGGCAGCTTATGTTCCTTAGCACAATTAAAATGCTTCCCAAAGACACCGCTCCTGATATTGCGACATGTGGCGCATCGATGTGGTCGTTTTCAATTGTCTCACGGTAACAAAAACAAAAACAAAAAAATGAAGAAAAAAAAAAATACCTGAAACCGTCCCGCGGGTATTGACTCCAAGACGGTCTATGTCCCAGACTTCGTCCATCCTTGCCGTCTTGGATGGAGGCGGAAATACTATGTAGTGTTGGACAGCAGCAGAATCAGGTCCGTTTCGGCGATGTTTTAATAAGGTGCAACTTGGAACATTATTTTTTAAATATTCCCATGGCCAGATTATTATTAGGCCCTTGATCCATTGTTACTGCTGGAGTAGTTAATCCCATTTATGTGGTTTTTTTCGAAACACGCCAAAATTATAGATTTGAGCTGAGAGCATTTACTGGCCAAAAAATATGCAATAAGTTCCTTCCAATTATGATACAATCCTCTGAGCATCAAGACCAAGGCATGAGTAGCCGTCGCGTCGGTCTGTTTGCACCTCTTTCCGAGCCGAGATCTCCAAAATCTTCATACCCCAGCAATCACAATTAAATCCATGCCATTACACCGGCCGGTACTCATCTTGCCTGTTATAATACAGCATATTATGCTATTTACAATAAAATATGTAGTCTAATGTAGGTAACCAAGGAGGTTATCAGTCCGGGTAGCTGTCCCATCTATGTCCTAGAAAGCCATTAGTTCACTCAATGCACCCAGGGTGAGGAAAAATTAGAGGGGACCAAGGAAAAACCCATGACTTGTATAAACCAACAGGTATTGACGGGTGCCAGATTAAGGGTGCTGGCCAATCCTGCAAAACCATGCTGTCTCTTATCTGATGCTTGCGAAACAATACCGCTTGGGTGACTCAGGGATGTCAAAAGTAGCTCATTCAAAATTGTCTTGGTTCACAGCAGTTAGTTAGTCAGGCACCTTCTGGTGACAGTACGGTGATTCGGGAATGTTTCTGTTGTGAGTTGCATAGTGTACAAATATTGTGAGTGTCCGCGTGAGTGTAACTTGATTTGTTCTTGCGTACGGAGTCGAAATCGTATATTGCATTCGGGTGTGGGAAAGCCAAAATATGGGTGTGGACATGAGTACGTGGCGCAGGCGACTCCCCTGGGGTGACAAGTGCAACTGGGGACCCAGGCGAGGACTATCAAATCGGTCCTCAGAATCGCCATCGGTCCGAGTGACTTTTTTCCTTGTGGAGCTGCTCGTGATCGTTTTCTTGGTGGACATGGCCGGTACTGGTATGCATAAGTACAACAAGACTGGGAAGGAACCGCTGCCGTCATTTCCACGTGATGACTACCCAGCGGGCGACCCTATGTGCATCAGCAGCAGCATCAGGCATGCATCATCAGCTAGTTATGGCACCTGCTGCTGGTATTGGAACTGTCCCGTTCCTGGGCTGATCGCTAGCCTGCTATTTCAAGGCAATATTGAACTCAATCCTGGCCCCAAGCTATCACCCAACAGCCTCACCCAAGGCCTTACCATGGAAAAAGACCTAGCTCAGGTGCTGAGCAAGAAGGAGGAAACTGCGTCTGATCGGATTGCATCCATGAGAGCCTCGTATCAATGCAGGCGACCAGGTGTACACTATTGCGCGGTGAAAGCGTGCAAAACCAACCAGACAGGCTCAGAGAAAAGTGTTTCCTTTCATACTTTTCCAGTGGGAAATGTCGAAAGGTAAGAGAATAACGTGCAAAATATACATGTATGTATGTATGTCTGGAAAATGGTCACTCTTTTAGCGCCTATATTCAGAACATAATATATGACCTTTTAGGACGTTTTTGGGATTGCAAGGGCTTAACTAAATATGCCACTTAATTTGCATTGTCCACTAGGGAGGGAAAGTATGGGGTATTGGGAAGGGGATCTGGGGGCTGATGAGGAGCAACCCCAATAAGAACCCCGCCCTTAGACATTAGAGTTGCAAGGCTATGACCTGCCCTTGACCATAAAATAGCTTGAGGGCTGCCACCGAATCGGCAAGGGACATGCAAGCTGGTAGATATGCCCGGTCCAAGGGGTCACCCCAACCGAAAGGAAGGGCTTCACCCCGGGACCGCATGTCAGCATTTTTTAAACCTATGACATATGGCAGACCTAAAAAAAAGGGTGTCCAGTTATGCCTTTTGTCGGAGATCTTCCCTAATTCCAATTCACCCCGCACACGTGTTCAGAATAATAGACCAGCGGAGAATGGCTGGTTGATGGACAAAACATTATTAAAGTTGCTAATATTATTAACCTCTCAAGTTACTACTATCCGTTTATTTAATATAGAGCCCTGTGAACATGCCATTATTATTTTTTTTTATTATTTGCCTGGGAGTTGTTTAGAGGCAAACACAGGGCTCTATATTCAATAAACGGATAGTAGTTCATTCTTGGATGATATCGCCCTTATTAAAGGCATAATTATATGAGTAAATAAGTGTCTTAATGCAATAGTCACTACTTATTATGATGCTACAAACAGTCCATTTTCAATTTGCAGGTGCAATATTTGGATCGAGCGAACCGGAAATTTGTCCCTTCTTGAGCTCCAGAAAAAACAGCTTTCGAGTAGGCGAATTTGTTCCGATCATTTTAAGTCCACTGATTTCATGAACCCAACATCTACTGTCACCCGTCGTCGCCTTGTGCATGATGCTGTTCCTACTCAGAACTTAGATAATTATAGCTTAGGCGAAACAGGAGGCGAATGTAGCATGAATGACAGTGAAGGCGGCTGTTTTGACGGTGGTCTTATCATTACACCTCCTGAAAAAATAGTCACCCCAACAAAAGCTAAGCTGAGGAAAAATGTGAGGTCGAGAAATTCAAAAATCTTTCGCCTGAAGAAAAAGATACATATGTTGCAATCTGACGCAGAGAATTACATCGATGTAAATTCAAAAACTGCTCTATCCGAAAGTTGCAAACTTTTCATTAAAATGCAGATTGATTATTCTGGTGTGGGCCATGTGTGGTCCAAGAGCGAGCAGAATCTGGCCATACAATTGTTCTATCAAAGTCGCAAATGCTACAAATATATGCGGCTTTTAGGGTTCAAGTTACCGTCTCTCGACACCATTAGGCGCTGGATAAACAAAGTTGACCTTAAACCTGGCTTTTCTGATTCTCTGATTAGTCTGATGAAAACAAAGGCACAAGGGATGAGTAACGAGGAAAAACAGGCCGTTCTTTTAGTGGACGAGATGTCCATCAAAGAAGGCATACAGTATGATCAGAAGCTGGATGCACTCGAAGGGTATGAAGATTTTGGAGGTCTCGGCCCGGAAATCCGTACAAACAGACCGACTGCTACTCATGCCTTGGTCTTGATGCTCAGAGGATTGTACCATAATTGGAAGCAACCCATCGCATATTTTTTGGCCAGTAAAGGAACAAAAAGCTCTCAGCTCAAAGCTATCATTTTGGAATGTTTCAAAAAAAGTACAGAAATGGGATTAACTATTCGAGCAGTGACAATGGATCAAGGACCAAATAATCTGGGAATGCAAAAGTCCTTAGGTATTAAGACAGAAGAACCTTTCCTAACAACGGACAACGGGAAAAAAATATATTTCATGTTCGACGTTCCCCACCTTATTAAGAGCATTAGAAACAATTTGCATAAGTATGATTTTTCATTGGAGAATCAAAGTGTATCTTGGAAACACATTTCCCGCATGTATGATATCGACAGCAATAAGAGCCGCCTGCTGCGCATGGCACCAAAACTCAAACGGCTTCACGTGGATGTTCCGGGCTATGCCAAAATGAAAGTACGATTTGCAACTCAAGTTTTCAGTCATTCTGTGTCCGCAGCAATTAAGGCACTGGTCCGTCTCAGGCAGATGACAAAGGCAGCCCAAGACACAGGTACATTTTGCGGTGGCATAGACGAGCTGTTTGATGCACTTAACAGCCATGTCTTGCGGGATTTAAGGAAAAGATATGCTTCAGGGGTGTCAAAGCGCAATCCCCATATAATAAAGAAGATCCGTGAGTCAATAAGTTGGGTGGGGACATGGAAGGTAACAGGGGCAAGAAGGTCTGTGCCGCCGTGTTTCCGGGGACTTCAACAAACCTTAAAGGCTATAGATATGTTGTGGCGCGATTTGGAGGAAGAGGGTGCACTCTACCTCGCAACTGCACATCTCAATCAAGACCCCCTGGAAAACACATTTTCAATACTGCGATATAGGTCTGGCTGCAATGATAATCCAACTGCATCACACCTGAGGCATAATTTACAAAAAATTATCTTCGCAAGCATATTAAAGACATCGGCTACATCAAATTGTAAGTCGGACAGCACACGTTCTTTATTGGATGTACCTGCTGTGGTAACAACAGCTCCATCGCACAATACAGCTCGGGCTACAGCATCCATGGAAGCGGCGCAGGATGGCATAATCAAGAAAGTCAAAAAGATCTCGGCAGGGATAGCAGATGTGAACGCCTGTCAATATTTCAGCGGATACATCGCTCGAAAATGCCTTGCCCGCTTCAAGTGCAGCAAGTGCCGCGCCATGATTCGGGACACGTCCAGTGAACCCAGCAACACCCGGGAGAGGACATTCTTAGCATGCAAGGCATATACACATACCAGCCAAGCATATGGTGGTCTAACAGCGCCGTCAGAGAAGTTGGCAGAAGTGGTCCTGACCCAACTGAAAGCCTTCAGGTACGGTTATCGGAAATGGCAATTAGAAAGAGGATTAATGAAGAAGCTGTGGAGTTTGCTGGAGCGGGCTACCAATGAAGCAGGACACGCCGACTGGTGGGAAGAGTGCCGTGAGCATAAAATGTTCATGCTCAAGTTATTAGTGAAGACGAAGGTCTTTTACGAAAGTAAAGCACTCTCTGCAGACATACATTCAACCAATCAGCGAGGACGAGCGAGAAAAATGAAAAAAATTTGCAGCAAGTAGAGGCCTAATTTTCATAGATCCTAATTTCCTTATCTCCTACAACAGCGGAGGGCAACATTTTTTCTCCATGGGCCGTATCGAGATTTTAAAAAAATTTTGACGGGTCGCACAGTGTGACTTTTCAACAATCCAGCGGGATTTTATTCCTGTGTGAAAAACTTTGTGCGGGAATATTTTTATATGGGTTTTTGTGAATAATATTGCACAAGAGAAAGGGTTTGTATGCCTTTATAAGCATTTATAGTAATCACATTTAAAATAATTAGCCTACATAATTGTGCAATTTTATTAGCCATGATTTCACATAATTACAAAACTGATACGGTACAATATGATTATAACTCTTGCTTCTGACTGTCATTAATGCTATACACACAAATATTATGTCCAAAAAAAACTGTGTGAATGAGGGGGGCACATTCTTAAAACGAGTAAGATTTATGCAATTGCGCAAACTTCCGCAAAGTTTTATTGCATTTTTGAATAGCCCATGTGTCCTACTTTTGTGTACATGGTAAATGAGATGGGTCAAATGCGGTAATAAAATATAGTAAAAGTGTCAAATAATGAAGAGTGGCGCAACACTTACGAGAGATTCCTGAGGCAATGTTTTGAACATTTGCTAGTTATACAATGCTGCTTTTAGAGAGTAAATGCCAGTAAGCTTGCCTTGCCAGGTCTTAAGTTGCAGAAAACAAAATTCTAACCAAGATGCAATGAGCACATGCATCACACTCGTCCAGCAAAGTAAATGAATGAAAATCGCTTGCACAGTGGAAGTATCTCGCAATGTGGTCCGGAGGGGGTAGGGATAGGCCCGTTTTTTAGGGTGATGTGGGACTCTTAAAATGAACTTAACCCACATTTTATTAACAACGAGACACGACTCTTTCTAAATAAGTTGTATTTTCGTATATTAGAGAGGGGTCACTTTTCCATTTAAATCCCGCTGGATTGCTAAAATGTCACACTGTGGGCCGCATCAAACAAAAGAAATTTCAACGCATTAAAAAGTTTACAAATATATTATCTTACACAAGCAGGCCTGCGAAATAATACTTTTTTATTTTTTTTCTGCGCAGTTTTATGTTTCTAATGTATTTCGATACGCTGAGTTCAGAAATGCCGAGCTTTTTCCTCTATCACGTCAGGTTTTTTCACAAAGCGAGAAAAAAGATTCAGGAAAATCACACAGAAGAGTATAGCAGAGTAAAAAAAGCTTCATTAAAAAAAAAAATAATCAAAAAGACGCTGTATTTTTCATATTATTAATTTGTTCAGTTTGTCATACCTACCACAAAGTCAAAATCTTTATAATGCCTCTTCTTCTTCCCCTCGAAGCTCCGTTTAAAACTTTTTCTCTTGTGTGCTGATTGTGTTTCCTCCCTATGCAGCATCCAGCAGTAGTCTGCTATCATGTTCCCATTCCATACTAATGCCTCCGTTCCATTTCCTTTATGTTATGGTGGAATCTCTCTCCCTGCTCGTCTACATTTTCCCGGGAAATAGCTGAGATGGGAGTTCAAAAAGTGGAGCTTCAAGCTCATTGAGCAGCCCAATTTTTGAAGTTCTGTAGCATGTTTCCTACGACGTTTTTAAAGTCAGGGTCTTTCTGGATGCCCAAAAACGTCTTTACAACTTCTTTAAGGGATTTCCGAGCCGACATCTCAATGTCTTCCATTTTCTAAGCGAAATATTGGTTTGACACATTTTTATAGCAGCGCGCCCAGTATGTTGGCAACCATACAGAAATTCTCGATTCGTGTCGAAACTGTACGTGATAGAAGTTTTTGCGTATTTTCCCCGAAATCAGCATTAAAAATACATACGAAACACCTCTCACTTTGAATAAAAAAATCTCATCGCAGGCCTGTGTTATCAGTAAATTATCTGAAAATCGATAAAATTACCTAAATACAGAGTGTCTCAACTTTTTTGTCCGAACAGTTATTGGATTTATTGCACTAAGGTGCTTATTTGTTAGCAGTGACTAGCAACCAGTGATGCTTCCGTGGCTTTATCAGTTGAGGGATGTGCCAGGAATGATGAGGCATATCATGGCATCCGATAACTGTTCGGACAAAAAAGTTGAGACACCCTGTATTGGCTGTATATCAATGAAAATGGCCCGTATAAATAATAAAAAAACATGTTTTGTGGGTTTAAAATAATTAAAAAGAAAGGCACAGGTATAAAATTATGCAATTTTAATTGTTCAAAATTTTCGGGAATTCCGACATTTTTGCGCGGACCGCACAAATTATCTTCGCTGGCCGTTGGTTGCCCACCCCTGTCCTACAATATTCCACTTCCCGTACCACGAACCCCAAGCTACCTTAGGCCTACACTTTCGTCGCAATTATTTCCTGCCCTTTCCATTATTAAAACTTCTTACACCTGCCTGACCGACATCGCCGAAACGGACCTGATTCTGCTGCTGTCCGACACTACATAGTATTTCCGCCTCCATCCAAGACGGCAAGGATGGACGAAGTCTGGGACATAGACCGTCTTGGAGTCAATACCCGCGGGACGGTTTCAGGTATTTTTTTTTTCTTCATTTTTTTGTTTTTGTTTTTGTTACCGTGAGACAATTGAAAACGAGCACACCGATGCGCCACATGTCGCAATATCAGGAGCGGTGTCTTTGGGAAGCATTTTAATTGTGCTAAGGAACATAAGCTGCCCGGACGGGTTTAAATATAAGAATGCGGTACAACAAATGCCCATCAGATGATACGCGTTGCTGCATGCGTAGAGAGTTGTGAATGCCGCACGTAATTTTTCTAGCGGTGTTAAAAATACTTTCTTGGTTTGTTATTGCAACTCGGTAATCAGCAGTGATGGCAAAATTCGGTTCTTTCCCCCTTCTTTTGGGAGGTAGTTTCCAGAAATGCGGTGTTGGGGGGTGGAGGGCGAGATAGACGGGAAGGAGTTGGAGGAGGTCGTGGGTCGACCGTCGAAGGGAAAAGGGACAAACCGGATCTGGCTGGCTTGCCTTGGGGGCAAATCGGGGTGAAGGGCTAACAACGGCAACGTGGTCCCCTCCTGAGCAAATAGTTACGAGCCTGGTCGCCAGTTGGCGGAGCAGACGCCAGTACGCCATCTGCTAACCCGGCTTATTACTCCATCAGTTGGTGATTCTTAATTTTATATGGGGATGCTGCGTCTCCTCCACGCTCTAAGGTCTATGGTTTCAATTTCACTGCAAAAAAACACACGATTAATTTTTTCTTTGGTATAGCTCAAAAGGCGAAAGTGAAACATTACCTCATTGCTGCTTTTTATGTCACAATTTCTGGAGCGCTTCGAAGCGGTATATGGGGCAGAGGCCGTGTTCTGGTTGATAAAACGTAGTGTGGGAAAAACAACAACAACCGGATGGTAAAGAAGGAAGGTCGACCAACTCCCGGGAAATCAGGCCGCCAGCTCCATCTGCGGACACCCTTTCGCACTCGACCTGCAAGCAATTCCAGGAGTACTGGAAATATTACAGTGCCCCTAATAATCAACAAAATTGATCATGATGATCAAGCCACATACCGTTGCCTCCTGTAAATATTTAGATTAACCTCCGACGCAACAGGCTTCACAACAGCCCGGAATCCACGAACACAACTCGGTGCAGCACAATACGCAGTCCCACGGCAGGCAACAAAATATGCAGCACTCTGGACTTGCTGTCAGGGGCACACACAACAATGTACAGTAATTATGCGCATTATCAACATAACTGTTGGTACCGGTGTAGTGTGACATACCTGCTGTGGTTGACGGTGCTTGGTAAACTATTGGTTGGATAGGTGTAGGCTGTGTCGTGACAGGTCCGCTGCAAATTGACACGCGAATAACGATTTGAATGGGACACGTGAGAAGGGAACTACTTACCTCATTATTCATCGAATTTCGATAGAGATCCGGGGAGTACACACCCTCGTGTGTTGATGAGTCCCACCGAATTGTTGCGTGTCTCTAAAAATATATGCTCCACCAGGTGACTCGTTGCTCGGCATAGAGCTGGCTGCAGAAATGAGAGTGAGATCTTGTATTCAAGGTCGCAACGCAGCCTTGCACACGCCTAAAGTGAGAGATGACAGCACACATACTGTGCTGGCGGAATTTTCGAATTGGCTTTGCAACTTTACGATTTCACTTTACATATTCTGGGAAACATTCCTGTATGCGCTGTCAAAGTGTATAACAGTATAGTACCTTAGATTCCCACAGACGAAGTTTGTTAAATAATATAACCTTCGCATGCTTTCCTGCGTGTACCGGTGTACGTGTACATATCTGGTGCTTTTTTTTACCATACAGTATTTTACATATGCTGAGATGCAAACACAATGTACAGTATGTGCTGGGATGATAATAATGTCTGCTTCACTTAGCTGTATGTTACTCTAAGCCGGGTTATTAATAAGAACAGTGCCATCTGAAACGAATAGGAGCATCATCCTGCATTAAAGACTCTTAATTAGTTCGGGGTAATATATAATGGGCTCTCGCTCAGTCACGTTTGTCTGAATGTTACATTATATGTATTGCCAGCAACTAATTATACAGCAGCAGGGTGGTACACTGCCCCCAAGTATGCTTCAAAAAGGTGCAGTCACGGTGCAGTACTTATGTATTCGGGCAATTAGGCTATTTTAACAGTTCTAGACGTATCCATGAGTATTGCTTCACTGGGGTCGCTGGAATAAATCCTGGAATGCTGTGGGAATGTGAGCAAGTCAAAAAGCTTCTCTTTGATGTGCGCTGCTCAATTCTTATTCAGACAGGGATGAAGTCGAGTGGCATGATGCTCATCTGCGTTCTCTTGAGTGAGTACTGGTGACCCCTGAAGTAGAGCCAGTTGACCCCGTCTGCGTAGCTGGAGTGGTTGCCGGCCAGGTACCGTCCGTTGAGGTTGGCCTCGTGGCAGTGCCAGTACCACCATCCCCCGAAGAAGATGGTCGCGCAGTTGCTCTCGTCCACGTCGTTGTCCGAATCCCAGGTGCTGAACGACATCCCGGAGTAGACGGACAGGGCGTCCCCGGAGTCTCCGTGGTACCCTTCCGCCAGCAGACGGTACTTGGTGGACCTCTCGTCGCCCACGTGGAACCTCTTGTACAGGGCCATCCTCTTCTCGCCTTCAAAGTCCTCCAGGTGGACCAGAAGAGACGTCGGCTGCAGGGAGCTCAGGAGGTGGATGTTGTCCAAACCTATACATCCAGATAAATTAGATGACACTGATTCGTTGATGCTATACTTTGAGAGTACAGACCAAGCCAGAATTCCTTGTTCAGATCTCCGAAGCCCCGCTTGTAATCGGACCAATCACGATAGAAGTCGGTCCGAGGAGTGAAGTCATCTCGACGCTGTATCACCGTCCATCCTCCACCGTCGCTGTCAAGGTCGCAGTACACCTGATTACACGAAACTGTTGACTCCGACCGGAAGAGTGCAGAAGGAATATTGCCAATCAGTTACCTGCACTTGCCGAGAGGACAGTTGAACCGTGTAGATACCCGATGTTTTGTACCCAACCTGTTGTAACTCGGCGCAGTTGGACGGAGGAGGCTTATTCCAAGTGCACTCGGATTTCATTCGCGAATCTTTTTTTTTTAATGACATTTATCAGCGTTGGGCAGAAAGAAAGGGAAGGGACAAACTCATACCGATGAATTGCAGCATCTCCTCTTCAATCCACTCGAGGTATGAGCTGACTTTGGTGAAGAAGGTGACCTTTGGGTTGCAGGGCAGCGGAGAGGTCGGGTCAGGTCGCAGCCCGCCGCTGACCACCCCTTGAATGTACCACCTCTGGGAGCCAGGGCTTCCGGATTGAAATGCGATGCCGCTACCGCTGTCACCTTGGCACACGTTCGTGTCTGCAACAAAACTAATTGCAAATAATCTGCATCTCCTCCATGATGTACCGGACAGTTCGTACCGTTCAGATGACCGACGCAGAAGGTGGTAGGCTTCAGCAAGGACTGTGCGTTCGCCGGTAGATGCTTCTGACACATGGACGGAGGGATGTACGGTATCGTTGCATGTTGCAGTTCGTCAGCCAGTTCTCCAGTCTCGGTCTTGCCGAATCCGACCACCTTTCAGTCGAAATAATCACTCAATTACAGAAAGTACTACAATGAGCCCGCAATTGCTTACCACCCCTGAGCTTCCTTGTTGCAGCTGGACATCGGTGGACAGAAGGTCGTTGAGCGGCGAGCACACAGTTCTCACGTCGTACGTTATTTCAACCGGAGATGACAGAAACACCAACGACAGGTCGTTATCGTAATTCAATGGATTGTACTTGGGCTGGACAGTCACCAGACGTACCTGCAAGTCATACGAATTGAAACATCTTGCAATTCCTAGCTCCATGATTTGCCGGAATATGACCATCAGCAGTGCCAATATTGGAGTTCAGCTAATGGTTTCAGTAATCACCTCTCGAGTCTGAACCTGCTCCTCGCCCACATCCTCCTCTCTGAAATGCTTCCCCAACAAGACTCGCAGATCCTGAGTTCTGAAAGCTGTTCCTTGTCCAAGAGGCGTGACGCAATGGGCCGCTGCAAAATCAAATGTTGTCCATCATCACGACGCGATTGCTACAAAAAATATAATCATCATCCGACCTGTGATGACGACATCCTCCCTGATGAGTGATCCTCCGCAGTGGTAGACCCATTTTTCCTCCTCGTTGTTTCTGAGGTAAATGACAGCGTGCCAAGGCCACTCTCCTCTTTTTGTCGTCTGCCCGAAGGTGATCGGAGGCTTGAACGATGCTTCTGACGTACCGCACTCTGCATGTAAACACGAGCCAGTCACGTGTGCGCTGTTTTCTCGCATGGAATAAAAAGAAGCCTTGGAGTAGG
Organism: Catajapyx aquilonaris; assembly: GCA_000934665.2. Taxonomy (NCBI): domain Eukaryota; kingdom Metazoa; phylum Arthropoda; class Diplura; order Dicellurata; family Japygidae; genus Catajapyx; species Catajapyx aquilonaris. The sequence goes on from JYFJ02008452.1 coordinate 11,868, forward strand.
TCATACCTGGCACGCACACTAGAGGTTCCCCATGCCACTGGCCACTCTCGTTGCATCGTTCACTACAAGAAATGGATGCCTTTTCTGACCTATACCCCCTTGGCATTCCTACCAATGCACTATCGTATGGGCGAATATATCCACACTGGCTTTCACCTATACTCGGAACCACGGTCTTAGAAGGAGAGGTCGGGAAACTCGCCGCCATTTTGCGTTCCGTTACTCATTCCCGCCGTGGCGCTGACTGGAGGTGGCCATGATGTGACCNGGGCGCTTAGGGGGCCGATTCTCGCCTGCACTCAGCGGAGTATAGAGGGCGCTTAGGGGGTCGATTCTCGCCTGTACTCAGCGGAGTATAGAGGGCGCTTAGGGGGCCGATTCTCGCCTGTACTCAGCGGAGTATGGATGTTATAGGCACGCTTCTTTGACGTATGGATAAGGAGTATTGGTAGGTACAGAAGGTGCACAGCTTGGTGCACAAGTAATATATACAAGCCTACACTCTGTGGAGTATAGAGAGTAAATGTGTATT
>JYFJ02008453.1:0-12360 GCA_000934665.2 Catajapyx aquilonaris
ACATATGTCGATGAGTAGTACATGTAAATAAATTTTGGTCAAGGTCCTCAAAGATTTGTCGGAAGGTGGTCCGCTTGACGTGGAATGCCTCATATATTTTACGCAATAATTCCTACACATTTATCAGGATGGCACACATTTCTACAAAAATTCACACCTTGTGGAATGGTCTGAAATTGCCAGTTGTAAAAAGCAATGCCCAGTGTAAGAAGTATCCCACTGCATGCAGATTGGGTAACCTAATAGCAAACATGGTCAACAGCACTTACACCTGTTTGCATAGCCCTTCCCATTCTACAATTCTAAAACATCTAAACAGGGTTCTTTTCCTGTGGTATGGGGGTTGCTGGAAAACAAGGTGGGCATGCAGACCTTGGGCTGAGAGGTGTAGAAAAGCACAACGAGAATCAGATTTGGGTTTCGTACCCTTGGTGACGGAGGAAGGAGTCACGCTAAAACTCTTGGCGAGCCTGCGGGGGGCAGGGGAAGTTTGGGGGTGGTGAGTGGCATTGGTGAAGGAGGAGGCAAAGGCATTTGTAGATGATGAGGTGGTGGTGGTGGCAGGGGAAGGAGGAGAAGAGAAGGAAGAGGTGGGAGCTGCAGGAGTTGGGGTGGTTGGGACGGACCCTCCAACAACACGTTTTTCCAGACCACTCTCATCATGGGCTATCCCTAGTGGGAAAACCAGTTGTTATTTACAGGTGCTACTCTACCACACTTCAAAACTTGCTACAATACCACCACAACCTCAACTATTACACTTGCCAAAAAGTGCAGATTAAATAATTGCCTGCATAAATTTCCATGTACTGTAGTAGTAGCAGCTACAGAAAGTAAATGCCTAAGCTTCCAAATCCCATCAGCTTATTAGAATTTTCCATTGTGTTACACTATGTTCAAATATCACTATGCCCTACATATACAAACACCATACTCCAGTTGCAGAAGCAATAATGAGTGGAGCTCAGGGTGATTCACAGGACTTGAAATAGGAATCACATTCTGGTCAAAATAAATGGCAGAGGTGGAGTTCTGAGTTTGCCTAGGCAGGGGAAGGGACATGACCAACTTTCATTTCATAAGGGTATGTCTAATGAAACCAAAAAAATTATTAGATTAGGACTCGTTTGGAACATGGAAAGGGCAATGATAGGCTTCATTCCCATATACCAATGGCCAGTGATTTGGACCAAGGGGAATGAATCCTGCCAAGTATTGTGGGATTCCTGAGTAAATACCTGACTTGCCATGCATCCTGCCCACACAGTTAAAAAATACCTAGAAGACTTCTAGGTATTTTTTTACTGTGCTTCTGAAGAAACGAATGGGATAGGATGCATGGCAAGTCAGGTGTGGTTTCCACATTTTTTAGGAAACAGAAGAATTCCAAGAAAACCCATGTAAACACACGGATATATAAGCCATCAAAATTCTTCCTACAAAGAATTCCTCTGCCCATCCTGGGGATCGAACTTTGGCCCTTTGGAAAGCAGTAGTGATAATTACTATGCTACCATACTGTCTTTTTAATCATAACATTGCAGCTACTTTGCTCTACTGGGCTATGTGTATTATTCCTGATTATTACCAGAAGAATCTCTCAACAATGTAACAAAATAAGAAATTTTGCAACAACAACTACCACAAAACAATATTGTTCCCATATTGCTTACCCTCTTCATTACTACTTCATACATACATGGGTTCTGGGAAACATAAAGGTACTTAACATAAGGGTGGAGAGAGAGATGGGCAGGGCAAGAGTAATGTTCAGTCAGGCAAATACCCAGAAATTCTATTACTTAAATCTCAACTTCTGTCTATGCCTACTCCACTTGGATCCCTTCATGATTCACCAATGATTTCAACCAAAATATGAGTCCAGCAGAGGTCATGTAAAGTGAATGATAGGGTATATCGCAAGTCTCCCTTGAGTAGTTCTTCACTGTTTCGTTAACTGGTGTGAATAACAATATTTAATTTTTCAGAGCTGAAATCAGCTAAACTAATGACACTATAAGAACAGCAGTGTTATAACTTATTATCAATATTCTGAAAAGTTAGCAACGTAGACATTTACACTGAAATGGTTAGGGCTACCTGCACAGTGCAGTAATGATTCTTATCAGTCAGATTTTTGACCCTTTTGAGATGTAATCTTATGTCCAATTTGCCCTTTCACAATTATTGAGGGGGCCTACATTCACAGGGAATCTTGTGTGTCACTGTAGAGGCTTAGGAGAATAAAATCATAATAGTGTATACCTGAGGATCAGTGCATGAAAAAGAATCAATAAAGCAGGGCAAGGGCTCTGTGAAGATTAGAGCATCTGATGATACTGTAGATGTGATGATCAAGAGAATAAGTATGAGGATCAAGGGAATCATTGAGAGGTTCAGAGGACAAGAATCAGTGTGAGGATCACCTGTTCCCTGTGGAGATCATAAGATGTACAAAGAGGATCAAATATCAAATGTTGGCCCCCTCGCATACTATAATGACAAAATGTATTGAACATTATGTACTACCACTATATTGCAACAGCCTTTACTAACCCAGAAATGCATCCACAAGGGTAGCAACTCCCTTCATAGCTCTGCAGAAGATGGCTGGTAGAGTGTTGAGGCAAGGGTGTTGGCAAGGATCAACCACCGTCTCACTCATGAGGGCAAACTGGAGAAACTTCTGCGTCTGGCTCACAACGGCTGGATTCACCAGATCCACAGGACTTCCCAAACAATGTAGAAATCGGAACCAGGACTGCACCACACAGTCATCACTCATCCTGCTTGGGACAAGTGGAGGCTCATCTACAGGTTGTCCTCCTTTCAGCTCTGGAAAAGTTGGGCCATACATGACCTGCAACAGAGGTGGTGTTTAGATACATGTAACTGAAACCTTTAATTTTGAACTTAAACATATATCCCAATGTCACGTCAAGTTATTTTCATTATTTATTTATAGCATTTCGACAACTGCCAAAGTGTCCCACCCTTGACTCTGTGGAACGTATTGCAATGTATGAGGGCTAATCAGAAAATAAGTTTCGTGATGCTACACTCTCGGCACCATGTGACGGACAGGATAAAATCAAGCATGGGCAGGTACATTGATCCTTCCTCTACTTTATAGAATGGGTAGGTGCTTTCATGCAACTTCTGTGCAGGCGTGGCAGTCGTTGGACGAGACTGATTGGCGAGCAGAGCGTGCCCGTCAACATTCCGCCAGATAAAGTCGTGCCAGACAGTGTGTATTGGCCACATGGACTAAAAAAGAAGTTAGGACACTTCAGGACACTGTCCGTAATGGTCATGGCTGGTAGTTAGGGTCTATGGTTGTCCTTCATGCTCGCGAGCTTATTCCGAAATTGCTCGCACCATATCGCCGCACGATTAGTTCAGACATGACATCTCCAGACCATACACTCCATTAGCCAGCGATGAATGTCGTATGTCATACATCAAATGTCGACCACTGGTAGTGAACATCTGTCCTAACTTCTGCCTTAGTTTATGTGACCAACACTCTCTGTCTGTCATGATTTTTCCTGGTGGAATGCCAGCGGGCACGCTCGGCTCGCCACTCGGTCTTGTCCAACAGCTGCCGTACCTGCGCAGAAGTTGCAAGAAGGCGCCTATCCATCCTATAAAGCAGAGGAAGGATCAAAGTGCAGTGGAGCATCGATTATTATCCGAAACAATGTTCGGATAACCGATCTTTTACGGAAAAAAAATTGTACCGGTGTCATAGGAGCAATATGAAACAAAGCAACAGTGGTATTAAACACAAAACTGTATATTTTGTATCACAGTCATGTCTTCAAAAATCAAAATACATATACAGTAAAACTTCTATAAGTCGAATCTCCATGGGACCGGAAAAAAACTTCGAGTTATAGAAGATTCGAGTTAGAGAAGTTTGGATTTTTTAAAAGCATGTAACTCTATAAGGAAGCCTACCTTTATAATAATATATATAATAATAATAATAATAATGGACACCCCATGCTAGGCCTCCTTGGGCCTCTTAGGGGATCATCTTTTATTTAACCGACTTTAATCATTGCCTGCGCTGTGATGGATTTTGATAGCGGGAGGAAACGGGAGAACCCTGAGAAAACCCACGCGAACACGGAGAGAACCCATTGAAACTAATCCACATAAGAATCATCCGTCCGACCCGGGGATCGAACTCGGGACCTTAGAGGTGGAAGGCTGCGGCGCTAACCACTCCGCCACCGTGTCGCCCCGCCTACCTTTATAACCAGTGACGAAAGGTATTCAAAACTTAAAAGTAACTGTCACTATCACACTTACAATATTCCTCGTTGTTTTGTTGTAAAAAATCTCCCGTGATGGACCTACTCTTAGATTCAAGGATTCAATTGTCACAATTGAGTCAAAGACTTCCTTCGGTACGTCTGGTAGACGAAGATCGGGAAATTGAGCCTTTCTGTACATGTGGCCTACTCTCGACCCTTCAGCTGGGAAATGAGAGAATTTTCCGTACTCGCCAACATGAACTTCGACTTAGGGAGACTGAAAATGCATTGATATCCCATCCTAAAGCCCTGCCTGTACTTCAAGTTATGGAGAACTTCGAGTTAGGAAAGTTGATTTCCTATTCTTTTACATTGTGACCAACCAAACTCATCATTTTCTTCGACTCATAGAGAACTTTGACTTAGGGAAGTTCGACTTATAGAAGTTTTACTGTACCTTACATAAAGTAGTATACAGTACACTACATACATTAAAATAGGCCTAGAGTTTAGGAAAAGAAGTCCAATACATGTATTTTCTTTTGCTTATTCAGAGCCGAGACTCGTTTTTCTTGCCGCTAAATCTCGCGTGCCAATTTAAATTTGCCGACTCGAACGCTTTCGGTTGATCCGTATTCGGATAATCGATGCTCCACTGTATCTGCCCATGCTCATTTTTACCCTGTCCGTCGCATGGCGTCGAAACTGTAGCATAGAGATACTTATTTTCCAATTAGCCCTCGTATTAATACATCAATCTTTATTTATCTCTGACCTGCAACAGCTTGGAGGTAAGTGCCAGATTAACCCGGTTCCATTGGTCCACCAGGACACCCCGGTGGCGCCAGTTCATACACATCTCACGGAATGATTTCCACAGTGGTGGTGTAGGGAAGGAATAGGCACAAGCCAGCAGCCAGATCTCAAAGAGCACAGACAGAACCCTCTCACAAAGCTGGTCACCAACATCATCCTTGACTGTTGGGGGTGCAAGAAGGGTGTCGTTGATGGATAACAGGAACAACAGTAGACTCTCCCACATCTCACAGGACATGATGGTTGATGTCTGTGCCACTGACTGGAGGGTGCGTAGAACACGGTGACACAAAACTGCCTGACGGTTGATAGTATCGGCACCTGAAATTTTATAGGGTTCACTAGTCAATATTAGCTGCAAATAAGAGTCACAAACACTTAACAAGAAAGTATTTTTCCAGGCACTCACACTTGCTATGATAAATCACAGAAATCAGTGTACAATTATTAGATAATTACTTTAAAAAATCTTATATGAACAGTGCTGTATTTGTTCAGAAAATATACTCATACTGCACTGCAACTATCAAACAATGATGATATAGGTAATTCCACAGGCATCATGACATGAAGTGAAAAAAATTATGCGGATTTTTGCAAAATGGACAATGGTATTTCAGGATCAGTAATATACTTTAAATCCATGTTCCTTTACCTGCCAATAATTTCCAGGAATTGCAAATATACCTCAAGGGACACCTGTTATGTTACATCTGAATAAGTTATATAATCAGTGTTGTTGGCTCCCTGAGTGCTGAGAGTGAAATTTCCACAGACACAGACAACCTAACATCCGTTCCAGGAAGTATTAAAAATATGATTCTATTACTACAGAAAAACTGAAACAGTTATACACTTGTTTTTGCATCAGTCACTTTTGCACAGTTAAATAGCAACATTACAGGACAGAATTAAAGTATACACATGAACATCCAGTAAGGTTTTATTTTCCATTGTTGCATCAGTTATGAGATATTTCTGTCAAGTCCTTCAGAATGCTGATATGCTCCCACATGTGATGAATCAACAAGTCTGAGGAATCCGGCACTGCAATCTCTTAACACCTCCCTAGGTCAAATGGAATTATAGCCTCCATCACAAGATTTTTGTCCCAATGCATCAGATGCTGCGAATTCACCCATATTTAAAATGCTGCATATTTTTAACCATTACAAAGTTACAATCAAAAACTACTAGCTGAAAATATTATTTTGCATGCACATTCTTCCATCAACAAATGTAACAGTGCAATGCATGCATAAAGGATGACCATAGTTACCCATGTCCAAGTACAGAAAGGACCAGACTTGTAAAAAAAAATATATATATATATATATATACCCTATTATTAATTTTTAAATATTAAGCTCATGGTGAATCTTTATAAATCAATTACTGGGCATGCTGTCACCAAGGGTTTAATGCCTGGTAATACAGCTGATCACATCTGCGGGTTGCGAGTTATATTCCCTGACTAAGCACTCTCACAGGAACAGTTAAGTGGTTCCTATGTCAGTGTTTCAGGAGTAGGATTATTTTCCCACAAGCCCCTGATCTCTACTGTATAAGCCACAAATGACAGTCTAAAAACATATCCAGAGAGACAGGCTTCCACTTCCATCCTTCCTGTGCAACATGGAATTAAGTTTATACTAAAGTCCACAATTGCTAGATGTATCTCCCAAGTGAGATGCAATAACATCTCACCTAAATGTCCTACCACCGCACTTTTTATACCATGACTCGATGCTTTTAGCTTCTGTAAGTATTGTAGCAAAGGTGGAAAATACACATTGTCAATATGTAGCTCAACAACTTTAAAATACAAGGCCACATCCTAGCAGAAACTACATGTAAAACACAAAATCTGCCATGCAAAATGTGAATGTGCATGAGTACAGAAGGCAGAGATGAAAAGTGCATTGCATCACCCTTGGGAGCCACATTAAACACTGCAAACTGCCATTAAAACTTGATTGTGGGGTCATCATGGCGCATAAATTGGTTTTCAAATATGTGTTGTGGATAAAATGTTTCAAGCCCTCACTGTTGTACTTTAATTTTGTCACCCAGTATTGGTGGTAACAGTTTCAATGCCTGTAATACTGGTAGAGTAACAATGAAAACTTTCAAGTGTTAAGTGAACTCAAGCTGACTGAAATGTTAATTTTTAAATTGCAATATCAATTAGAAACTAATCACCCTCACATGCCAAGTAATTTCTTCCAATTAGTAGTCATGTGATATACACTATAAAGAACTAGTAATTTCCATATTACCTTCTCCCTTCCTGGGCACAAACAAGTTGTAGAAGTGCGCCACAATCTTTTTGGCATAAAAATTAGGGTCTCGAACTATAGGCTGCGGCACACATGGTTTAGGCTGCGGTGACAGAGCAGACAGCCAGTCACAGTAGATGGATACACAATCCCTTATTACTTCATGGTCAGCTAGTGGGAGGCCCAATCCATAGCATACCACCTCCATGCACCAGCTCACCTTCAAGAAATAACATATATCAGTGTACAGCATCACTTTCTGAGACACATGATGAAAAGTACATATTAAATTTCAGTTCCCTTCCTTGCAAGGCGTTCAAGTTGTTACAAAGATAAATAATGGCAACTGTTTAAAAAATGTAGAGGTAGCAAAGCAAATTGCATGGAGACAAATTCAATTTTATAAAAACAAATGAGATGGGTCCTTTTGCACAGAAGAAAACGTTAATTGTGGTCAACAATGTTGTCCGCAATAAATAACAAACTTTTCTGGCTATTTTCCTGCTGGAAAAGCTTTCTAATGGTGGTGCAACCAGACCTTACTCAATTTCAAAAATTGGAAGCTGAAGTGCCCAATAGCAGGTTTGAATAATTATTGACAGTCAAATCACATCATGAAAATGAAAATCCACAAGCTTCATTATGTACTATTTGCCAAAACGAGATATAAGGAATTGTAATGAGTTATACTACACCAGTCCATAAGAACACATGAAATACATTTAAGTAATTTCCTATATCCAGTGGCACATTTCTTCTGGTCAAAGAACGTGCATTGCTTAATCCAGAGTCTCAGCTGCACAAGAGCTATAAACCACCTGAAAATTGTGAAAACATCTAATGCATTAACTGAGGGGCTCCCAACAAGAGTGGTTCAAGTCACAAAATGCTGTGTCTGAGAAAATGGGACTTAACGTTAACGACATACACTGAAGTCATGTGATCAAATATGAATCTTCGCGGTTCAAGTCGTCCAGGAATTTTCCTGCATAACAACCACTATTGCAAGTGAAAGATGGTATTCCGATGATGCCAATGGTATATATATAACTTCTTTTTTTTTTGTCACTTGAACCACTATTGTTGGGAGCCGCTCAATTACACTACACTGCACTGTTCAGTAACATTACATTGTGCAGCGTACCACTCCTGCTACCATTTACCCACCTCCCGATCAGTAGAGAGTGGCGAGATCCCACTTCCATCCAACTGGTTAGAGGAAAGTCCCAAGGAGGTGGCCAGCTGTCGTACCACTGCACACACAACATCCCTGGCTGATGCAGGTGGGAACCGTGCCAGCACGCTTTGTGACTCTTCCGCTGCCTCCTCAGCCCTGCCATCACCACTTCCAGACGAACTAGACCCATGAGACAACGATGTCCATTCCGCATACATTATGATGCACACGCGAACTCGATGATCTATAAAACACACTCATTCGACATTGACTGCCGCAATGTTTAGGAATGATAACTTGAATAACATCAAAGAGAAGGCAAGTAATCACCCGCAGTAGATGACTACGTTAGACGACTGAAGCTGTCACGTCCGAAAGCGGAAGCCATCACATACTAACTTCTTGCCATTTTCCTTCTGTGTTATTTTTTTTTTTTTTTTTCACACTTCCGTGCTGTGCAAAAGGCAGAAATCACATCGCTAATAAAAGTAACTGCTACTTCTGTTATCACACATTGCATAGAATTTAGCCGCTATTTAAAATAGCTCTTGTAATCATCTCTGACATGATTAGACAAGAAACAGTCCATTCCGTTCCTAGTTTTAGGTGTTGCAGTACGTGTCCGTTTGAGAGCGCGGACATCGCCTTTTTGCCCTATAAAGAACGATGGCGGCGGCCAGCATGCGGTTGCCTTGCCGGGCGTGCGTGATTTTCTCAATTTCGCAGCGAAACGGTGGTCGGAACTGGCTCCGGACGCTTCCAAGTGTTGAAGCAGTGAGTATTTGTTGTGGAAAATGTGTAGGGCTTGCTATTCTTTAGCGTATTTAGTCCATTTGGCGATGTGTATGTTAGACGTATCATCCCAGGTATTGCGTCAGTATACCTAGAGTGAATAGACGGAGTTTGATCGAAAGCGCTGGGTGTGGGATGAATAAACGTACGTTTATCGGGCAGTGTACAGTGTAGTACAGTGAGCCCCCGGTTATCCCAGGTTTGAGAATATTGAATATATTTTTAAAACAGAAATATGTAAGTTAATTTAAAAATCCAACACATACTTTTATTGCAGTACAGTATTGTAACTAACTTGTTTTATTGTTTATTGTTTTTGTTGATGTCATAAAGTGTATAATTTGTTAGTTAAACTTATATATGTATTATGTATGTAGCCTATGCTTAAAATGTGAGGGGGGCTTGGAACCAACTAATGTAAATAACTAGAGACTCGCTGTGATAAGTAATGTAGGGATGCCCAGCTCCGACCTTCAGCCTAGGCTGCCAGGGCCCCAGATTTGGATGGGGGCCCTGGCGCCGAAGGAGCCATTTAAATATTAGTGTGACAACAATCTTGACAAAATTCTAAAATAATTAGCTGTTACCTTTGTCACCATTTCCTGAAGTTTAAAGCAGTTGAAAAGTTACAGAAAAGAACATTCGTCACGTTGCAATGCAAATCGTAAACTTGTAATTGGGTCATTCCATGTCAGATCATCCAGACCATGTCACCCGACCATCTCAGATTTTGATTAAATTTGGTACATTTGTTGCACATGTTAAAAGACGGCTATCCTCAAAATTTCAGGTCAATATGTTAGATCAAAAGTTATGAATTTTTAATTATTACATTGGTCATAAATGGGAGATAAGCTTCAGTAATCTGTTATGAAAGGTGCACTTTCTTGTAATTTATTTTGCTATACATTCATTACTTGCACTACAAACGTACAAATTGCTAAACATATGGTTTGAAACCTGCTGATTTCAAAACTTGCATCAGATTTTAATTATCTCTTCATGATGAGTGAGTATTTGCAATAGGAAAATAAATTTTGCATGTCCAAAAGTGCAATAACCTTGAAACTTTGCAAGCCAATTAAAAAAGTTGAGCTCATGCAGTAATGAAAATAGTACCATTGGAAAGCCAATCATGAGAACTTTACAAATCAGTCATAACAGATTTGTGTATTTTACTTTCAACTATTAAAAATGGGTTTTTACATAAAGGTCGGAAATTCACATTAATTCCCCGAGTATGGTTTGACTATTACTAACTGTTCCTAATATGAAATTAGGTCCAAATTACCCTAATTATGTAACATGAATTTTGGAACTACCAATAATGAAAAAAATATTATATTGATTGATTGTAATTTTTACCTATTACAGTCAATTTTCGGATATAAATATAATACCCTCAGCAACTATAATCAACCCTCGGTTAGAGCCAACTCCAAAGGCTGGCCCTGGCATACTTCTATATACGGCCTGTGCATATAAGAAACCTCGGTTATACGAGTAGAATACTGATTTTTATGGTCCATTGAAGTCTCTTATATCCAGAGTCAACTGTATATAAAATAATGGCAACGGCAAAAATTAATGAAAATTCATATTTAAAATTTTTCATTCTGGCATTCCTATATATGCACAGGCCATACGGGCAATTCCACGTGAACGTGATCACCTTTTTCACGAAAAAATTTGCCCGTCGATGAGTGTGAGATATGTTTGAGTCCATGTCAAGTTATGACCTTTCCCATAAGGATTTGGTCCGCCGATGCGTGGTTGCCTATCTACAGGCGCTAATTGCACTTGGATCACGGTTAGAGGCGCCCCCCTATTACATTTACATGACAACGTAAATGCATGATGTAATACACGTTTCATATGTGAAATTGTCTCCTCTTTCCGACAAAAATAGTCACTTTCCGATAGCTGTGCAAATTCATGTCAAAATGCGACATTTTTGCAAACAAATGACACTTTCAAAAAGAGAGCCAAAGTCAAATGTCATCACATTGATATAAAAATACACCTTGAAGTGTCCTCTATCAGTGGTACAAACGGAATTTTGGAATACGAAATGGTTACGGAGCTATAGGTACTGACGTGGAGCGCTGCGCTAGTGGCCATGCCGCTGAATGAAAATGAGCGGCCCACCTAGGTCCGTCTTCATGTCTCAGGTAGTGTACGCTTGTCCTTTGTGTTTAATTCACTTAATAATATAGTTCAAAAAAATTTACCATAGAATAGTAAGAATAAATGAAAATTCCCTTGTCATGTTCAACAAAGTTTCAATTTTCACAAGTGTCAAGTGTGTGTTAAAATATGCTTGATTATTTACAATAGAGAAACATGTAGCCTACTTTCTTATTTTTATATTCATTCCTCTATTCGTTCCTAGTCACAGTCCAAATGAGTGTTCACTGTTGAGGCCTGTACGGAATTCCTTGCGGATCCGTACGGGCCCCTTGCTTTCACTATAATGGAATATATTGCACTCCTGCACCCCTCCACGTCAGTGATTATAGCTTCGTAATCCTTGCGTATGCCAAAATTCCGTTTGTATGGCTGATAGAGGACACTATGAGGAATTTTTTTGATATCAATGTGATGACTGATGGTATTTAACTTTGGTTCTCGTTTCGAAAATTTCATTTCTTTGCAAAATTCTCGCTTTTTGCCATGAATTTGCACATCTGTCAGGAAGTTAGCATTTTTGTCGAAAAGAGGAGACAATTTCACACATGAAACTTGTATCATATCAAGCATTTACTACATTGTCGTGTAAATGTGATCAAAGTACAATTTTAGCCTGTAGAGAGGCAGCCACGCATCAGCGGACCAAGTTCTTATGCGAAAGGTTCTAACATGGACCTAAACATATCTCCTCACACTTTGACACTTATCGATGGTCAGATTTTTTGTGCAAAACGTGATCACGTTCATGTGGAATTGCCCAGTAGCGGACCAAATTTATTTGGAACTATTTCTAGATATATTAAAACTATAACTACATTAACTATATTATTAAGTGAATTAAACA
>JYFJ02008454.1:0-16692 GCA_000934665.2 Catajapyx aquilonaris
GAGATCTATAACCGTTGCATTTTAAATATATACTCGTAACGTTTTGTTTCACTTGTTACACTCTATTGAAATTTTATAGTCACTACTGTAATAAATGCTCAAGTAATATGATAATTAATTAATTAATTAATTATCTCATTTTTTAAAAATAATAAATAACAAATAATAATAAAAAACACATTTTGTTCAGTTAACGTTGGGGTTGGGGTGGCATTGCCTGCCCTGCCCTCCAACGTCACAGGTGCTTGGCGCAGCATAGCCATTGCTGCTGTTGCGCCATTAAACCATTAATCAATCAATCAATCAATCAACTTGGCCATTTCAATGGCAGAAGTAGGTTACTTTACACAAATAATGACAATTCAGAACCAACGTCAGACTTAAGCAGTAATGTTTTGGTCTACTTGTCCATCATTAACTCCAAAAATCACAAGGTCTGCTGGAGAACAGGAGGGAGAACAGGTCAGCAAATCGTAGACAATAAAAGACTGCCAAGAGAATCCTAACTTAACCTCCATTTAAGCAGTGGTGCCCTGAATTGCAAGAGATAAACCCTCCCCTGCTTCTACTTCCCGACAAAGAGGAGAGACCAATGATTTTAGTTGCAGTTTACCAGTTTTGTACTGGACATAGTGGACATGCGTAGGATTGTGTGAGAAATTGCCTGGACTGGCACTCCAAGAAAGCAGTGTTTCCAACCTCAGTTGTAGCAGCACTGCTATAATCTGTCAAATGACCAACTTCGCAATTAGCAGAAACGTATGCATGCCATTTACTGATGATATGTCACGCCAAGAAGGGCCATTCTGGTTTGCAGGGAATGGATGGCCGCTAGAGACATGCACTTTTCAAAGGTTACTTTCTCTGGATTAAATACAATAAAAATGCAATGTAAAATCTTGTCACCTTTTGTTCTATATGATCATATGCGTCAAGATTTGTAGTGCTTGACAATTGATTGCAAAACCTAGTAGGGGCCTACACTCATTCATTACGGAAAATGGGTTCATATTGCACATGGCATAGAAATATATTATGGGTTAGAAGACTCATGTTATACCAGAGAGTATTAATGCGGTCAACCTGCCATTGCTCGCAGTTAGGAATTAAACACATTATAATATTATTGCATTAGAGCCTTGTCCAGACCATTTTGTTCACTGCATAAATGCAAGACCTCTGGTGGGAATTCTTTGGAGATAAAGTCAATGTAGTTATATGAAAGCAAGTGGCACTGCATTTTGCATCTTGATTATTCCCACAGTAAATGGTAATGTTTTTTTTCCCAAGCTAGTGAAAATTCTGAAATGTACGGTATCCATCACAGGTTCGGCCTCGTCGGATTTCTGTGTATTAACTATTCTAGTGTGATCATCACCTTTGTTTTGCAGTGTGTTACATGTCACTGTTATGGCATATTGTAATATTATCAATATAGGTGGAGTGCTCAAATTTATTGAGTCTCCTTACGAGTTGAACAGTTTTATACATTGTAAGTTCCTCTCGGTACATAGCAAAAATATTGCTCTAAAAATAGGCACCCCGAGTTATAAAGAGTGACTGCAGCTCTGTTGTTGTTGTGCTTGAATGATGTATATCAGCAAGCAACGATTCCGTCTTTTTTTCTCGTCGTTTCATCTGTCCCACATTTACATCGTCTACTTGATTTTATCTCCACCCTGCTCTTCATGGCAATATTATTCCAACAATAAATTATTCTGATGCTCGTATGGTACATTTTTTCTACCAGTACAACAATCAGCATGTTCCAGATGAGCGATTCAAGCTTGATGTCAATGAATGTGACAGATTATATCGTTGAATGCATCGTTAATAATAAATGGTAGTTAGTATTCCACTTTGTTAATCCATATGCTGTTACAAATTCACCCCGACTTTGGGCTATTTGTGGATAGTTACATATAGAAAAGTATCGAGCCCAAAGGCGCCTTTGTGTACCATGTGTATTAGGGTGCTGACCCTTTTCTTCGTACAGTATATTTCGTCACAATCCTGAAGATTTTCTCACATAGTTTTCTACATTTTCGTTGAGACTTGAGAGGGATATGGTGAAGTGCCTTTTATTCCTTCACTCCAACAAATAAAGGACCTCTTGTACGTCGTAATTTGTGTATGAATATCCGGATCCACTGCAGGTTGTATGTGGCATCCCACCAGTGTGGTATATATATATATATATATATATATATATATATATATATATATNCAGTTTTTAAAACAAATAACATGAGCCTATCACACAACAGGTTATACATACAGTCTGAATAATGTTGGCAGTGAACTTTGAATTTGGCCACATTAGATCACATTTAAGTACTCCAATAAGATGTGCCCAATGACCAAACTAATTCGAAGCGAAATGGGGGGTTGGGGGGGGGGGGGGCAGCTGTTTGCTCTTCAACGAGGCAGTTGTCCCCAGTCATCTTACATGGGGCAGCAACGCGACTTTCTCTATATTGTATGAAAAATATGCATGGTACCCATTCTCCTGCTTTTCCTTCAGATCTTCTACTTGTTGATCTTCGAGAAGTTTTTTCGTAAGAGAGCTCACGAATTGGGACACCATCACTGTGTTCGAGTCCTTCTCTTGTCCTGTCTGGCTCGTAAGAGAATATAAGTCATTCACCAAGCATGCCTGCAGGCTTTCCATGCCATTAGCAGGCTGGCTTTCTTTCGGGTCCACCTTGCCGTGGTGGTGGGCTTGCGTTTCTCCCATGACCCCAAGAGCTATGCCGGCGGTAGCTTCGTCTACCGGTAGGGCCACCCAAGCCGGACAGGTCTTTGTGGTCTTTGGGATAGGAGACAGTCCTTCCTCTCTTCTTTTCCCTCTTCGTTTCTCTCTCCATCTGTCCCACCTTTTTGTATTCTGGTAACCAACATAGCCATAGTTGCTTGGTTCTTGATTGCGCAAACAAACCAGAATTTTTACACCCTTCCAGTGCCTACATTTATGCAAGAGAATGAGCAGTTTTGCATTTAATATTGCCTGAATGGAAACAACATAATGGTCATATGGCCATTACAATTTTTATATTACCATTTGTAGATATGAGAGTGGTGTTTAAAAATTCGTTGTTGCTCTGGAACTTCAAAAAGCTAAAATGGCAATGACGACCTTTATTGAAGCACCGATGGGCTTCACCAAACATTGGTGTGGTACGGTATGTAAATGATCCAGCAGTCTCCATGATTGATAAATGTTGCAGCAAAAAATCAGCACACACATTGCTGTGCAAGAAGCTTTGTTGCAGTACCTTAATTGTTGTTGGATTGTTGTGATTTGTCCCTACATTGGATGACTATGCATCTCCTTGAAGCTCCTTGAAGCGCTCTGCATTTTATCACGTCCTTTTCGTCTGTGACTTCTGTGGTCTGGGGAACTATACCTATATCCTCAAATGTGTTGTAGTCCCTGTTGGAGTAATTTGTTTTTTTGTCAAGTCTGACCTCACACTAGTCAGACGAAGATGAGCTTGTCTTCATCATAGTGTTATTGCCATGCCGCATATTTAAATAGGGAGCCTCATTTCCTCTGCTTGGCAAATGCAGCGTCGATGGCTGCCATGCTTTAGTGCAGTCGTGTTGGTCAGGTCCTCCAGACTCAATGACTGACCACGTGGTACGTTTACCTTACGCCTTCTGCCTCATCCCTTGTCATTATTTGGAGGACTTGGAAAGTGTTTCAGGTGCTCAACAACCACTTTCCCTATGTTGAGGGCAATGCTGGCTCCGGGACTGGTACCAGTACCAGTACTTGATCCAGGAGATCCTTATTGTTCCGGCTGAAAACCTAGAAGCCATTCCACACCCAGAATGCTATTGGTAAACTTCGGCACTTTTCGTTCTTGCCTATCTAAATGGCTCTTTGCAATCATCCTGATGTCCAGCAGGTCGAGTGGTTGGCCACACTCTCCGCACACTTGTACTGCAGCCACCAAAGCTCTCTTCTTCTTCACTTCAGACGCATTGTCCATCATGATGCTTTTTGTTCACTCCTCGATTCTTGTTTGACAATGTCTTCATTGGGTTGTTAAATTTTTTCTCTGCCTGACGCAATGCCATGCCCATTTTCACAGCCAGAAGTGCGCGTTTCAGGGTTTCAGGTGTGTAGTCAGCATATTTCCGAGCACCAGGTGCACGTACATATGTCCTCAGTGTGTCTGATGCTATACCGTACCTGTATATGGCTTTAATCAATGAATCATAGGCAGCGTTTTCACTAACGTAAGTATAAGGAAGTTAACATAAAGTACATAAAGGTACGCACATAAGGTACGTAAAGGAAGGTAACATGGTTGATATTTTTAGAGAGCTTTTAATGTTTAAAAATTCAATGGCATGTTGGTTATGACCAGTCACGACAATTTCCATTGTCTTGGTTTGTACATCTCACTGCTCTCTCAAGTTTTCCCCACTGCATCTGCATATCTGTGCAGCATTGTTTTTGACCTTGATTTTGAGCTGTGATTTTTCTCAGGAAAATCTGAGATGGTTTAGCCACATGTAGGACCGCTTCATTCGGAATGGCCCCTGTCGTATTTCGAGGACTATTTGGGTTTTTTGACCCATCCAAGGTCAAAAACAAAGTGCAGCCAAAATCAATGGTCATTATGAGTTACGAATGACTGTCATAATGATCATGATGGTCTGTAGTTCTTCACAGCGTGGCGCCCTTCTGCATCTGATTCCATTTGACCTTCCGATTTTCAAACCAGAACTGGCCAATTAGAATCAATGTGTCAAGTAAATTTAAATAATTGCAGTGTAAATGATCTGCTAAAATGGTAAATGTTCTGACCTGTATCTGATATTCTCGGAGGCCGTTTGAAAGAAGCCCATATGAAAATAAATTAGAGTACCGTATCGAAAAGACTAATCAGTGTAACCTCTACGACTAGTTAACATTTATGTTCCTATAGGATTGGTTTTACTTTTCAGTAGCTATCATATTATATCAGTGGCTGTACTTGTACTGAAACGTAATAGCCATCCTAACATGGAGTTTGAGATGGTCCGCCCCATGCTGTATCTCCAAAAAACACTCCAATGGGCTTAAAAACAGATTTATTGGACATATATTACACCTATATCTGGCTAGCCCTTGTCTTCAGTTCCTTCAGGGCAAGAATTTTCTTGACTGCTTCTGTCAGTTCTAGTTGGCTTTTTAACTGGAGCCTTTGGATACTGACCTCCTCTTCTCGGAGGGCCAGCATCCTCTAGCGGATGTGGGCCCCGTCGGAGTCATTCGCTGTCCTGTAAAAACACATGGCACCAGTAATTGCACCTGTTCAAAAAACAAATCCCACCGAGTACTCAATATGGACAAGTGTTAATATTGCAGGTAGGTCTTGTTTAAACTGCTCATGTAAGTTGTAAACTTACGAGATGGCTACCTCCACTTGATAAATTACAGGATGCATATATCCTAATTAGCATTTACTGGAGAGGAATTTTTGGGTTCAATCCCTTTTCATTGTGACCAGGTATAAGATACCACCTCTGGTGAATACGGCTGGCATACACTTCGACACTCTCTTCTAAATGGTCACCGCATCCAAAATATTCTCTGCATCCATCAGCTGCCTCTTGCTCACTAATTTCGTGATCTTATGGTCGCTAACTCTGGATGGTGACAGTCTTCCGGGAGTTGACCATGATGGAGACCCTCGCTGCTTCTCGTGCCACCCTTTCCAGCGCAGCCTGCAATTCACCAGGTGTAGATGAAATCAGACTGACATCGTCGGCATGAGCCAACACCCGATGACTTTCGTGGCCTCACTCTGGCTGGATAGTCCAGAGGACCTGGTCAATGGCCATGTTGAAAAGCAGGCAGCTTATAGATATGTTTACACCGGGGGTTGTCATCCCAATACTCACACCTGTACTTGTTATGAACACCAGTGTTGGAATTTTATAAACCTGACATTTCTTAACCAAGAGTACATAATTAGACCTGCCAATTTCCGACAGCACTTAAATGAAATTGTCTGCACTGCTGTTTACATTGTTCTCAAAATAATTCTCCTTAAGCCTGCTGTGGAACCCAGAGATCATCCTGCTCAGGCCTTTCCAAACCCTCAGCGTAGCACTTTTGGTGTGAACCAAATACCGAGTCATGAACCGAAATAAAGTGACGCACACATTACATTTCAACTTTCGGCCCCGGGCATGGCAAGTTGTGTAATGGTGTCGAAAATGCTTGGTTTTTGTTGTAAGATAATTGCTATGAAAACATAGTAGGCCTGTGTACATATTCCTTTTTTGTTTTCTGCTCTTGCTGGGGTTCTGGTGCTCATTCCCCACTCCCTCCAGGCACTACCACTGGGTGTACTCCAGCTCCGCACTGCTGCTACACATGTTGTCCATTGGAATGGCTACAAAAATAATAAATGTACATATTAGTAGAGCTTAATTACGGGCAAGGGCTAACCCTTAAGGCATAAAGGGGTTACCTGCCTGCCAACTCCTGAAGACTGGCGTGGTTTGTAGGAGGGTGGCTGCAATACTGGCGGAAATGGCGCCTGCTGACCTTACTGGGAAACACATGGGCTGAATGGTATAAAAAGACACCGCAGTCACAGTCTAGTACTACTGATGTGAATTGTACACCTCCACATGCAAATGGCAACATGGCCAATAGATCAATATGTTATGGTCAGCCAATTTAAACGAGTTTGGCGGCGTGTCTATTTTTCAATATTACTCCTCATGATTGTGATAATGTCTTTGTCTGGGCTCCAGGAAATCTTTAGACGAAAATGAAGCGAGATGATACACTGTCCTCCTCTTCTTTCAGCGTCTTCCTGGCATGCCCAGAGCACTTGCCTGTGAGATTGAGCTCAGGGTGGGATGCACCCATTTCACTGAGGTTATTTTACCTCCCTGTATTATAACACACGGTAAGGCACGTCAGATTACCGTATAAGAATAAATAGTACAAAATTCTCAGTTGTGGATTTAACAATAATAATTGCATGATCTCATTTGTGTTAGCAGTTGTGTACCCAATCTGAAATGTAACAAAAATAGCAGAAGAGGACCTGTAATTGTGAATATGAAGGGTTCAGCAGAGCCCTCCACGGATTTTCTATACTGTATTCCGCAATCTCTCGTCTCAATATCCCCCTCCCGCCTTTAAACAATATATGTTCCCACCACAGATTTTTGTCGAATACATGTGGTGTCAGGGTCAAAGTCGTCGCTTATTCCATAGTTAAAATATATCAATGAAGTTTTTTTATTGTTGGATAGTTTCTGCTGTTTGTCCTCAAATGGAAGAGCGTCTCAATCATATAGGGCGACATTTCTTTTTAAAATGCGTACAGTGGCAAACACTGTGAGATCATAAGCTCAAGAATATTTCCACATGATGAGTGGACAATTCCCCTTTGGTACGAATAAGTGGGATTTGTGAGTTTCTGTAACTCCTGTGGAACTGTTGAGTGGTTTTTCCTGGCGAACGTGAGCTGCGTTAAGGCCGTCGTATGTGCTAGAATAGGAGGTAGTCACCTTCAGATGTTGGTTGGCCCACTTGAATTATGCTCTTTTGGTGTCGTCGCATGCGGACCGGCTGGTGCACCTATCCGCTTCAAATTGACGCCCATCCCGTCACAAGGTCTGTTACCATGTATTCTATAGAATATATTACGAGATGATGATGATGATGATATGCATGCATAAGTATCAATTACTGCAATTTATTTTTCGCGAAGAGAGAGAATTTGTTTTCAGTCCCCCATTATCTTCATATGGAGCTGCTCTATACCTGTCGCCGCCTGTCTTTCTTCCTTCTTCATCTATCCCTTCACTCGCTCCTCAAAGGTTGTCTGATTGTTTGGTATCCGCTCCTGCCAACTGCTCATGGAAGAGCAAGTCCTGCCGTCGTCTTTTTCCCTGGCCAGTAGCGACAGATTCGGAAAAGGGAACCAATGGAGGACAATATCTGGCTTTGCTAATTCCTAGTCAACAATGAGAACGGCCACTTCGTTGATGGCAGGTGAATATCCCTTCATTTGGGTTCATTGGCAGGTTTCCAATCGGCGTGTATGATCACGTTGGCGTCTACTTGTATCTCCATTGCCTAATAAAATTCTTCCGTGTCCTCTGAGTCCGCTACGAGGGTTCCTGGAGGACTGGGAATCTTCAGCAGTGGCAAAACTGCCTGTGGTAATGACTTGGATTTCAGTTTCGGGAGTTTCCTAAGACTTGAAATGACCGGGTCTGAAGTTATTAGCAGCATGTGTCAGTATTAGTGTTTTTTCTGGAAGATATTCGAGAAAATCCTTCCCAATATTTCTTGAAATGCTTGTTCCTGGTTCCTCAAATGTGGGGGGCAAAAAAAACGAGATAGGACCAACCGGACAAATATGACGAAGGAATCTGTACCCCCATCAGAAGCAATAATTGCCAGCAAGTGTTCCTCAAGGTTCCGTAGGCCTGCTGGTACATTTCGCCACAGGTTCCATGCTTTTGCACTGTCTCCACACCCAATAATCCAGAGATGTATGACCTAGGAAAGTGCACCACACAGCACGCTGCTAATTCTCCTGTGGCGCTGGGGGGTGCCCGTCTGTGATTGGCCGGATTCTGTTATATTTCTGAGGTGCCATTGATCTATTTGAGTTGATTACAGCATAGAGAAGAGAGTCCAGTTCTTGTTCTGCCCTGAACAGTTGTCCAGCCATATTACGATTCTCTCTCTGTCACGCTTCTGCAGAAGAAAGGCGTAAAATGCACTAGTAACATCACTAGCATTTCTACCCGACAGTGCCAGAGGACACAGTCTCTGTCGCCAGCGTTGAAGTGCAGCATCGAAGGTAAGGTCGAGCTCTTCCAGTAGTCTGACTCTGTCGTTAAGAAACGACATTATTTTGTCTAGTTCCTTGTATTCATCAGCATTGCAGCCTCCTCTTGATGACGGAAAAATGAAAGCATCGAGTCGTGACTAGACTACCATATAAAATGTCAGTAATAAAATTATTAGTGTTTTCCAGACCTATAAGGCACAGCGTTAGTGCCATCATAATAAGATGGGCGCAACGTGACATAATTACTTCTCTACTTCGGGAATAATTAGCGCCTGTGTTTCTTGGCTCCATAAGTATGATCGTATATTAGGACAGCAATATGGACTGAATAGTTTTTCACACTACGTTATTCACGTGCTGTGTCCGAGCCGGGTAGATTAATAACCCTGCTGGAGAGCAATCGAGAGTAATGATGTACAGTATTTGAATGTTTTCAACAATTTTGGATGTGGCTGAAGAACTGTTTCAGGCCAATTATTGAAAAGAATTTAAGACATTCCTACATAATTTAATCGCTGGTATTTCAGTGTGTGACATTTATCCTTTTGAATCATAATGACAATTTCCAATGCTGCTCCTCCTGGCTGGAATTCCAGTATATCCCATTCCTAGCTGGAGAATAAATTATGTAGCCTCAATATGGTGTCACTTGTGATTAACTTATTTAATTACTAGTGTTTGATTCCGTCACATGCATCACCTTGTATTTATCGTCTATTATTGTTGTTTTATATATCTTTCAGCGTCCATTTGTCGCTTTGTGAACATTGTCTTCCTCCATGTCAGTGGTTTTATGGATAACTGGCTGACCAGTTGTTTATTTGAAGTGGATCGAGCAGGGATCAGGTACCTCCTATTGTTTGCCTGTTTCAGACCTTTGAACCTAATACTGATGCCAGGTAGATTTCTCTCAGCATCTTTTCCCGTGACACTTTCCTGCTCATGTTAAGGACAAGCTGAATTAGTGTACTTACATTTGCAGAGCTCTCTAAGTGCCTGCTATACGTTGTGCTGTCGCTGGTGGAAGTGGCGAACACTTGCATCACTGGCGACCGTATTCGTTAATGGCAGTGTTTCTGATCCCACTTTCACTGGTTATAGTTGGCATCTGTTGCCATTCTTAATTTCCCCGAGTGGCTTTGACGTAATATTACGTACATGATCAGTCCACATTAGACCAATTCACACTTGGTCGCAAATAAGACCATCTTTTTTCTTTTCTGAACTACCTCATCTCCACGCCAATTCTCGGCTTCTCCTCTTCTCCAAACTCACTCTTTTCAGCAGACCCTTTCCTGGCCATGGTAATGCTGCCATACTCAAACACTTCAACCATCACAGCAGACCACAGAGGTAAACTCTGGAACAATTTCAGCAGAGGTTCACATATCTTAGGAAGGTATTGGAAATTGGCGTGATGTCCCTCGTTGCTGGCGATTAATTCCTTAATAGACTGCGCTATTTCTCTGGCAAACTTCTCAAAGGATGAGTCTAGGGACACGTCAGTTATCATATTTTCTACTCCGTCATCGCATGAAGTCTCATCAGTGAACATATCAGCTTGAATCATGTCATAGGCTGATGAGAATATCGTGACTTTAGCCTTTCCTTGGCCACTTTGCAGGGTGTCGGTGCACCATGCAGCTGAGACTCTGTTTTTCGTTCCTTTCACTTTCCGCGACTGGGCAGGACGGCCACAACCGTAGTTGTTGTGGTGGCGAAAATGGTACTCCACTACTTTTGGTGTGACGGGCGCCTCGTTGTACATCGTTCACAAGGCGGTTAGGTTCTCGTCTTTGGAAGCTCGTAATTCCAGGTCATTGAAAGACTTGATGATCATGGCCTTTCCTTCCTCTGAATACATCAGGAAGCATTTCCGGCGACAACTGAATGTTCAGCACCAGCTGGTAATGTTTCGCACGTGTCCACATACGAGTACATAGTGCGAAATGAATGAAATGAGAATTTAAGAGGGGAAATTAATATGTAATTTCAAAGTTATTTTGAATCCTAAAATATATTATGACTCATACTGCTGACATCTGCTGATTTGAATAAAGTAATTCCAAATACGTACCATGTTTGAGTAACGTGCGTGGGTCTTATGACTGCTATTGTTTTACCATGTGACATATTATTTTATAATGAGAGAGTGCAATAGAGGTAATGTGAAGTATGACGCGTGTAGGCTCTCTGTCTTTCCGCTATTTCTCGACTGAAACAGGCCTTGGTGCCCAGTCTCCTGGGTTCACAGCCATAAGTTTGTGAATTATGACGGCGCGACCATTGTTCACCATGTAGAAGAGGAATGTCCAGATAGGAGGTCTTTGTACCTCTCTCTCCTAATTCTTGCGGATCCCTTAGGCAGAAGGCGTTCAAATGATCATTATTGATAGGCTGATTATTTGTACGTGTTGTACGATTATGGTAGGCACGAGAGCCGAGAGGCCTTTGGTTTCAACCAATGACCCGCATTTGAGTAGAGGTGTAGAGACTGGTCTGTAGTAACTGGTTATCTGGTCGTGAGTATGAGTGGGTTCCAGAGTTTCATTGCGGCTCCGATGTTCGTACCATGTGAAACATTGCATATAAATAGTTATGTGTCTAAATAAGCAGGAGTGGCGTGAGAGGCCACAATGGTCGAACGTGGCTGAATTGATAATTTCGAGATATCAGTTTTTTGTGTAGTTATTTCTGTCTTTAGAAATGTTGCAGCCACGTTCTGATATGATTGTTCGAATGGAAGTGAAAGTGAGACATGCAAAGTCATTAAGCTATTATTGCTCATTGTGTATGTAGGCCAAGTCGCCACGTACGCACTTATACTGAGCTCTATTGTAGGTATTATTTCTGCCCACCACATTCATAAGACTAATCTAATCGGCAATGACCCTGTGACCCCTGTGTTGGCAGTTTGCCTGGTAACCACTGCGCCCTACTTTTGCCTCCTTTTTCCTCCCTGGGATGTTGCCACAATGGGGATGACGAAGGAGACATGCAGCCCAAGTGATCAAGGCCAGCCGGTTTTGCAACGCTGGGTGGCCTTGAGATTTGAGCTTGGGCGAAGGGAAGCTTTTGCAGACTCTGAGGGCTGAAGGATGGACGTGGAAAGAAGTAGGTGCTGGACCAGGGGCACAGCACAGCACAGGCTAGAGCATGGGCCAGAGGCACGATGATCATCCGCACTGGTGAGACAATAAGCGTAATAGTTTTTCCGAGCAATGATAACAAAAATTATATCTTGCATAAAATTTTGTCCAGTGTATGCGAACTTTCACTGAGTAAAATACTTGCGAGTATGCAATATTTTCACATGAGCTTTGTACTCCAGCGTTGAAATGTTACGTAAAAAAATGCTGCCATGTATAGTTGTAGGTTATCAGGTTATGAGAGCTTATCTGGTGTATTACAATTGCGACTTCTGTTTTGCAGCATGGACATGACATGAGCAATCGCAGTAGTCGATCCAATCTGACTGTGTGTGGATGCTGCCACGCACGCAATGGTCATCAGGACATCTTCCTATTGCTAGTGTGTAAGTTGAACTAACTGGTCAGGTGTTAAATACCTGTGGGCTTGATTGTAATTTTTAAATTGAGTAACTAATTACAAATTTTTATCAGGTGTCGCAGCCTGTGTGGTCTACCGTTAAATCACTAATCGGATCCATTTTGTTGGACCATTAAATATTGTCACTGTTGCAGATTGTAGTTTTTGTCTATTGTGCAAGAAAGGGTTTATCAGAATTCTTGACCTAAGATAATGCGTATGACCTCTCAGTTTAATTTGGTGACATCAGTTCTCTCATAGTCAACAGACATATTACTCAACATGTGCAGTAATTTCATGTTGCTTCGCCAAAAGGGCAAATCGCCCAGGGCATAATAAAATTACTATTATAATTTTTTTAAAATTCGTGTTGCGTCCAATTGCTGAGCAATCTAATTCGGTCGCATATTTTTGCCAATTATTTGATGCAGCCATAATGAGCTTACAGCATTATTATTAAGCGGACATGATTTTCAAAAGTCGCCTCATTTCGAGTGCGTTGTGCAATCTGAGAAACTTGATATAATTTTTGGCTGGTAATATTCTCTCTCGATGCCCTTCAAAATAATTTTAAATATATAGCAATTTATTAATTTAGCCTATAGGCAGAATAATTACTCGAGGATATTTGTCACTTTTTCAAACAAATATACCGCCAAGGATTAGCTAGTTAATTCAGTTTTCAGCCATAATTTTTTTTAACGTATTTTTAATGGTTTTAAATTTTTTGTGGCTTATCCATATTTGCCAAGCCAGTTGACTTATGGGGTTTTTTAAATATCACGTACTGGCCGCTGTGTATTCCTTTTATATGATAGCCTTGATGCCAGATGTCTGAATATTTATTTGTTAGGAAACTTGTTCCTTTTCATTTTTTTTTGTGGAAATATTTATAGTGACTTGTGACAGCAATAGCTAATACCACATTGTTTTCAGGTCATGTCAGCTTGGGCCAAGAAATCTACTCGTGTGTACTGCAGTCGTGAACCAAGGTTATGCTAGGTAGGACCCTCTCACAAGGCAACTCTGGCATGTTGGGCAACATACTGCAGTGGATATGATTCCATTTTGGCCAGGTGATGATCCCAGTTAATGCTTTGAATTTTTGTTTCAGAGTTTGTATATGGGATGAAATCCTGGGCTTTTTTTTTTTTTTTTTAAACAAAGCATCTCCAGCTGGCAATACCAGTCAATTTAATTGCTATATGCTAGTATTTATTAGAAACATTGACATGCCCTGATTAGTAAAAATATGTCATAGGTATATGCAGATAGGTGAAATATTTGGAAGAATTGTATTATTGATGATGAAGCATGAAACTTGCGACACATACACTACATGTCCGAGAAAAGGTTTTGTTTACGATATGAGGCTTTCGCAGGTTTCCCCCCTAACAGCAATGACAGATTCAAAATAGGAGCCTCGGAAAAGTATTAATTTGCCAGTTCATACATTTTTTAGTGCTGTTACATCCATATTAAATGCTATTTTGTGTTCATCGTGAGCCAGAGAGAAGTAAACAATTTGGACTGGTACTATGATGTCGGCTGACTTTTTAAACGCGATATGTAAATCAATTAATTTTTCAATGGTTATTTTGGCCCTAATCATGTGCCCAGCCAGCCAGCCAGCCAGTAGTGTATGCACAGTTCATTTTCAAAATGGATACTGCATTTGCCTTGAAAAGTTAAAGGGCATTTCTACATGTGGTTTTTGATGAAAAGAAGCATATACCATATTTGACGGCATATAAGACTCAGCCCCATTTCAGCATATAATTTTCAGGGAAAAAAAAAGCATTTATTGTACATTCGCACATAAGATGCAGGGCAATTTTTTGGGAGGAAAAGGTGCATCTTATATGCCGTCAAATACGCCAAGTTCGTTAAAAATTTAGGCAGAACATTAGTATTGATTGAAAAAGTCAACTTTTGAAAAATGTATTTTTATAGATGGTTTTTCTTTGCATAATAGCATGAATGTACACACCAGAGATTAATTATGGTATTTTTTTCTTTGACAGATTGTGCAATGATGTGTCACCGAGGCATGGGTCCTGATACGTTGTGTTCGCTGACCCAACTGTTTAACGTCACAAGACTCACAACAGTGTAAACTGTGAGGGGCAAGACTTCAGGGTGGTTGCAATGAGCATTACCTGCTGTTGTGGTGATGCTAATTCTCCAGTCAGATTATCATCTGGAGGTCCATCTGGCTCTGCTAACATGCCACTGCAGCTAACCCATCCCAATGTGGCAGCGATGGAGCCAGGGTGTCCCGAGCAGATCTTGTTCAATAGCGGGTATTCGGCTTCGGACGGGGTTTCGAATAACCGTCCCACTGGAGCCCTGGGATATCCAGACCCCGAATTGGCTGCTGATCCTATTGTCGCAGCCGTCTGACTCGTGATCTGCGTTAAGGATGCAGTCGCTATGGTGGAACTCGCAGTTACTGCAGCTACAATCCGGGTCGCTTGGTTCACTGCTCAAAATGGGAAACCTAATGTTTGAGAGAGCCGTTACTTGGTAAAATGGCGCATTACTTCAGTAGCCGCTGTTCCTGGGCAGTACAATAGTGCCATGGGTAGTGGGGCCAGTATGTCTCGCAATCCCAAGCAGTCAGCAGCCATCCGGGATTATTACGTTAACGTCGGGTTTCGGCATCTACAATACTTACCGGATTTAGTTGACACATTCAATCTGGATGTGACATGGCTTCTGCTGCCTCCATCTGAATCTGAGTAATAGGTACATTGAGTCTGATAACATAAGTGGTAATAGGGTTCAGTAACTGACATTTGACCTTTTGTGTCACACTGATCATTTTGACACGCAGTGTCCCAAGGCATCGCAGGTTGATGTCACATCACTACAAAATGTGCCACTTACAACTGTAGCCTAATTACGTAGACCATTGCTGCTACTTGCATTTTTTAAAAATGAAACCAATGCAGTGGTCATTTGGTATGAAAACATTTTATTTTCCACAACGGATGAAGATGGTCTTGCTCAATAATTACATAGATGTTGGGTATTGCACTTTGATGTTCCGTCATGCTGGAGTTTGCATCAATTCTGGTTCCTTAGAGTTGGGTTCTGGTCCATTTCGTTGTTGGCTGCGAGTTTTATTTGGAGAAATGTCGATTGCTGGCCGTTTTATGCAAGTTCGAATTGCTAGGATGGCCTGAGTTGGTGATTATTGCCAGAGAGGATGAGGCCTGAGCACTTGCATTTTTTTTTCTCTTATTGTGGTCAACTGAGGCGGCTACGTACATGACAACAGCAATGTCCGATTGTGGAATCATACAGGTGAGCATGAGGACTAATGAGTACTGGTACAACTAACTAGTCCACTTTTGGGCCAGAAACTTGGTCAAATTAAACTGACCATTTTATCTTCCTTGGTATTGATAAAATGTTTGCCCGATTCAAGGGCCCTAAACTAAGGAATGGTCGTGGGCAACCCGGTATTAAATTTAATTGCACTTTCTTAGGGGTATGTCCCCAATAGGTTTGTCGCTTCAATGCCACAGGCAAAAGCAATGAATTCTGTTTGAATTATATCAGTGGGAACATGGTAACAATGAACTCCTCTTCTCATGGAGTTCTTCATATGGAGTTAGTAACTTACGACTGTTAACGTTTTCGGATGTCGTTGAGTTGCTGCACAGGATACTGCAACAATGTCCCTTCACACGTTTTCCACACAAAAATAAATAAAAACCCCGAGCATATTGCTTCACATGTACGTATGTAGGCTGACTTTTGTGTAATTTAATGTGATTATGGCAGTCTTGAACGAAAAGCCGCGTGGATTAACTACATCTGGTCTGGCAGCTTTGACACCAGTTATGTGTCAACTTTCACTTGGTGTTTTATTACCTACCATGCATATTGAGAAAAGTGCATGGTTTGTGGTATTTTCTGACGTCATCACAATTATTGTGTTCTCTCTTAAGAGTATCAATGAACCCTTATAATAGGATTGACACTCATATTTTTCGTCCACAATTATCATTTTGGTGGGGTCAAATCTGACCAAGGAATCATCAATAGTTTTCGCAAACAAGCATTTATCATTGTCTGAGAGGGATTTAAGAGGAGTCACTTCGCATAGTCGTTGTCTTAATGTCCCTGATGTTTTCTTACTGTACATTCTGTGAGTGTTATTGAATCAGGTTAACTCTAGACTCTTAATACCAGATGAATCGACAGAGCTTGAACCTTCAGTGATTTTGTTGTTAACCATGATGATAGTTTGGTATATCAATTCTAGCATTTTCCCATCAACTTTGGCCATATTCATATAGACATA
>JYFJ02008455.1:0-12382 GCA_000934665.2 Catajapyx aquilonaris
GGGGGAGGGGAGGGGGGGTCAAAAAGTGGCCAAAAATCGGTCATGTGGTTTATGGACGACCCCTTATTTGTTTTCCGATTATTCTGCGCAGTCATTAGTCTGGATAATCAGGAGTACAGTGTACTTCTAAAACCAAAATGATGAAATGTTACCATATCATACACAACATTTTGGGTGCTGGAAAGTGGGTGTACATGTTCATGGAGTTAGGTTCCTTGCAAAATTATAGGTCAACCTTGACCTTCTTGATTATAGTGATTTCAGCTCCATTACTAAATAATTGCAAGTCAATATTTGTCTTGACATAGTCATGTGCATGTGGAGGACTTTTCTTCCAGTGTGTAGTGCATGTTAATCTGGTTCAATGTCATGCTAACCTGACAGCTAGTGGCAGCCATTTTAAACTGAGATCTCCCTGGTGTATGGACTTGGCCCATGTCACCTCATATAAATTCTGAACACAAGGCTTCCTCCATTGAAACTGTTTTATCACCTCGAAACTCAACCCATATAGTGACTTCCTTTTTCATTTCTGTCCACATTGTCCTAGTCACACAGAGCAGCACAATGTGGCTATTCAATGCATTTCTTTTTTCCTCCCATATCAATAACACATGTAGCGGAGCAAGAAACATTTCTATTCAGAATGTGGTATCATACTTGCCTCATGTTTTCCACACACACTGTATACAATACTGCCTCCCCCCCCCCCCAACACCACCACCAAACTATAACATTAACTATAACTNAACTATAACATTAACTATAACTGTAGAAGACCACTAAACTTACCAGAAAAAGAACTGCCAGAGCAGAGCAGTGCACATTCCCACTAGTACACACCATAGCACAAAAATGCAAATCTGAGGGTTCTTGAACAACTTTCCTACATCCCTGCAAATATTGTTTGGCCTAATCCCTTCTGTGAACCTCAGCCTGGAAGACACTAGCAGATCTACTCCTAACAAGACTATCATGAGGTAAAAACTGGGTGAGTAGTCCTTCTTCACACTTCCCAGGCTCACACTGCTAATCAAGTAACCTGCAATCACAGAGAGGAGACCCCAGCCTATTGCACCCCACACCCTTTGCTGGCCATACAGTTCTCCCCTTGACCCTAAAAACAAAAGAAAACAAATAAATGCATGTTGTTACTGGTATCAGCAAGGATAAAACACAAGTGATTGTTTTGCTTTGCAACCACAATTCACAATGCCAAATTATGTTATTGGGATGCTGTATGTTTGCATGAAGTAGTATCTACACAGACTAATGTTCAAACATAGTCTGTGTAGATACTGCTTCATGCAAACATTTTATAAATGTAATTTTTTTAAAATTAACTCACCTAAGAGCTCAAAACAGATGGCATCTCCAACACTGATCGCTACACCCATAGAGCCATAATTAAGAATCAGCAAAATAAAAAAAATCCAGAACTGGTAAGTGTAGTAGATCTTGTTGCTGGGGTTTTTTGATGCAGTGGAAGCTTGAAATAAATGCATCATATTTGTGTAATTGCACTTTGCTTCACAGTTTAACGTCTGTAAGTGCTCGCATTGAAGCACATATTCAGTTGAGCTACTTTCCCCAAAAGTTACGTTGGTGATAGGTATATAAATGCAGTCGCCCTCTTCATCAGCTTTGTAGAGTGGCAGTGTGCTGAAGATAGTTAAGTGAATGCCCATTGCATGGCTTGAGTTAGTATTGTAATCCACATCCTTTACAGGTGAAGAGTCCAGGCCATCTAAATGCACTTGAACAGATGATGTACAGAAGCTTGGAGGGTTTGGCCTGGTACACACACCAAGACTCTGAAAGAAATTTATGAAAAAAACTTAAGTACAATCATAATTTTCATCACTTTGGTCTATCAATCTTGAGGCCAATAAATCACTAATTCTATTGTATAGAGGTCGCAAACCTAAAAGTTTGATCATGCTAGTCCATTTTTATGAATATGACCCAAGGTCTGTGTGTCTATTTCATGATGGTTAGGCAATAAGGTGAGGACAAAAAAGGAGACGATTCTGAAGATGATGTTTGCCTTCTTTTTTCAGTAAGAAAGATCAGAGTAGGTCTAGAAAGACATGGTTGGAACAGGTGGGTTAGCTTGCTAAGTACATTGCAGAACTAATTAGAGCATATTCTTTGCCACTCACTCTGCCAAAGAACTGCCAGGCAAAAGTGGATGAAAACTGGCACACAGTTGTTAACTCCACTCTTCTTTTAGAGGTGGTCCAAAGTGCAACCCCATGTCCCAACACATTCTGCCCTGGGATACCTAGCTGGTCCCTCCTACTCCCATGATATTTAAAGGAAGGGTTCAGTGATTTTGCATGTTGGGCTTCAAAGATCAATGATGATTCCCTGATTCCAAAATTGTGGTCAGTTTTTTAATCTGACGCTGCGTAAGCAAATGCCGTTAGGTGAAAGTCGAAACCACTACTGTATTCGATACGGTAAACGTACAGCTAGTGCCTCCCGCAGAGATCCCGGTAACCTGCAAGCACATGATTGGCTTACCCGCGAAGTCAATTTTTGAACTAGGAAGTGGATGATTCACTTGGCCCTTGCTCACATGCGGCCAAGATGTGGGCAATGTATTCCTCATCTCTCTCCGGATTATACCTCGTGACACTACCCGTCTTGGTAAGACTAGAACTGGTACAGAAGTATCCCGCTGTGGGCATCACTTGGCGGCATGTTCTGATCACTCACCCTCCCTCCACCCTGCCCTACTCATCCTCCCCTGCATTCCCATGGCCCTTGGCACACGGGCCTTGAGTCAAAAACACAAAAACCTGCCTTGCACGTGGTTTGTCGCTATGCGGGCCGGCCATCTGTTCCCGTGCTTAGAGCTTCCATCCTTGCCGCTAGAGGGAAACCATATTTGGCGCTGATTAGTGGACCTTTATACCTAGAGGGTGGCCAACTTGGAGGATGATTTTTCTACGGCATTCACATGGTTTAAGGACGCCATGTTTTGTCATCTTCTCAGCAAGTCGGCATAAGCAAGCCATAATAAGCACATGACGGGGACCGCTCTGCACGTCCCTACCTGCTGTTTTCTGATTGAATTACACTGTACTCCCGATTAGTCATAATAATTAATGCACGGGTGTACCCTACAAACAGGAAAACACGGATAATGAGAAAATTCACTCTATAAAATGGGTGACTTTTCAAAACATATTGTTGGCATTATTATTAGGGGCCCTAAAATTTTCTGTAATGGACAAGTTTCTGCTATATTAGACAAGTAGACTGTAGTGAAACCAGTCCATAACAGACCCTTTGTATAGCGGAAACCTGTCTATTGCAGGATTTTTCTTGGAACTGGCATATGTATGCATAGGACATGAATTCCATGTCTAATACAGTGAAACCTGTGCATAGCGGAATCGCACGGGACCCTAAAATTTTCCGTAATGAACACGTTTTCACTATATTCGACGCGGAATTTATGTCCTATGCATACACCCGTGCCCGCAATAGACAGGTTTCCGCTATACAAAGGGTCTGTTATAGACAGGGTTCATTACTGTCTACATGTCTGATATACAGTATGTACAAATTTTACAGTATGATATACTCATGTATATACAGTACATGTCTAATATAGAGGAAACTTGTCCATTTGCAGAAAATTTTAGGGTCCTGTGCTATTCTGCTATACACAGGTTTCAGTATTAGACATGGAATTCATGGCTTATGCATATCATAGTATACGGCCGTTCCCAGAAAAAATTCTGCAATAGGTAGGTTTCCTGTATACAAAGGGTTCGTTATGGACAGGTTTCACTGTACAGTCTGCATGTCTAATATGGTAGAAACATGTCCATTACGAAAAATTTTAGGGTCTTGTGCAATTCCAATATACACATTTCACTGTATATCTACAGGGTGTTTCAGAGTCACGGGTCAAGTGCGTGCGAGGGGGTGAGAAAAAAATCGTAGATGGCGACAACTCCAGTCGGTTTTATAAAACAATTAGAAATACGGGAGTAATCAATTATTTTATTACGGCGTGACGGCGTCACATCCTTTCTGTTCGAATTGACTGGCAGGTGCATTGGGTTGAACCTGGTTGAACGGCCTTTTAGCCTTGCGGGTTGCACTGAAAAAGGCGCTCTCCTGCTATACCGGCAGGGTACTGTACACACTTCCAGTATAGCATGAGAGCGAAGGCTGCATCGATGCAAAGCCGAAGGCTGCCCATGCAGGTTACCGGGATCTCCGCGGGAGGCAATAGCTGTACGAGTACTGTATCGAATACAGTAGCAGTTTCGACTTTCACCTAACGGCATTTGCTTACGCGGTGTCAGATTTAAAAACCGACCACATTTTTGGAATCAGGGAGTCTTCCTTGATCTTTGAAGCCCAACTTGCAAAATCACTGAACTCTTCCTTTAAGGGGCAAATAAATAAATAAATAAATAAATAAATAAATAAATAAATAAATAAATAAATAAATAAATAAATAAATAATACTTGATGAATAACCTCTGCATCCTAAGCCTATTAACTAGGCCAACTATAAGTTTCCAGAAAAGAAAGATATATTGCAACTGAATCAATTGTGTTCCAAGATGTAATGAATGGTTTCAGTTGCACCAAAAGAACAAGCTTAGTTTTTCCTATTGGTTGAAAAAAAATTTAAAGTCTAATATGGTACCCTGACATGCCTTTTTCGGAATGGAAGAAATATGCTGTGAGGCTTACAAAAGATATAGGAAGAGTAGTAGGAGCATGGTAAAAATTGCCCTAGTCATGAATATGCTAATAGCATATTCATTTACCATCCTCCTACTACTCTTCCAATGGCAGTTGGTGGCAAAGATTCTGTAAGTTGCTCACTCATAGCATGAGTTCTATATCATCAGTTTTTATTTGCCATGTAATCATCATTTTTGAAAGATTCAGAGGTTAGAGTGACTAAAGACATACCCTTAATCCTGATTTTTATAATACCAACTTACTTGTGGCTCCTGCACATCACAGCTGAATGTGCAATAGGCAAGTGGACTGGTCTGATTATTTGTTGCTCTTTCCACAAAGCATTTGTCTCCTGAATTGCAGGAGCTGAGCATTGATGGATGGCTACAATGCAACTCCACCTGTTTGCAAAAAGGAAAGCTTTGTGTAATTGCAGTTACATTTGTGTACCCCTGTTTCTCCTCACCTTAGCTGGAATGGGTATTTCAGGCAAAACCATTATCCCAAGATAGCTGAGAGCTGTCATAACTATGAAGAGCATGAAAAGTCCCTTCTTCATGTTAAGCCTGTCTGCCAGCAGACCAAACAATGGTTTGCTCACTACTCCAGCAAATGGGAGAACAGCGTACATGAGGCCTAGCCCCACTTCTGATATGCCCAGTTGTTTGGCATAGACAGGCATAAATGCCAGTAAGGGGGCTGTACCTGAAACAAATACATTGCATGAAGAGTGTACAGGAACTGTTCCAGGAATGATTTTGTTACTGTGCACCATAACTTTTAATGGGAGACTACAAAAACCCTCGCTTTGCTTGCTTTTTTCTAAGCCTGCGGCAGTGGCGGAAC
The DNA here is from genome assembly GCA_000934665.2 of Catajapyx aquilonaris. Taxonomy (NCBI): domain Eukaryota; kingdom Metazoa; phylum Arthropoda; class Diplura; order Dicellurata; family Japygidae; genus Catajapyx; species Catajapyx aquilonaris. The sequence goes on from JYFJ02008455.1 coordinate 5,566, forward strand.
TAGCTGTGCAGGGCCCTAGTTCGAAAGTATCCCAAGACTCCCCCCCCCCCCTCCAGCCCTTCCATTCTACTGCCGAATTGAATCGAACGTTTAAAAAAAAGTCGGGACTTGAAAACCTCCGCGTGCGAATCGTTGCTACGCCATTAGTTATAAAGCAATCAGATCAATTACGGCATCATTCGAAAGGCCATACATTTCTACACCGGCGCATATGGCCATACCCACAGAGCAATTCAGCGGACCGTCACTGTGAAGGAGGGAACGGTGGGTGGATGGGTCGAGTAGGGGCGAGGGTCAAGGTGATGAGAGAGACGCCGCCCGAGATGTGTACCTGCCAGAAGTGAGCACGGAAATGGAGAGGTCCCCAACCCCATTGTGCAGGCGTGGAATGGGGGCCAATCGGAAAGGTGGTGGTAACGATACATCAAAGTAACAATAAAAGTGGGCCAATCAGAAGGTGGTGGCAACAATATGAGGTGGACCTATCAGAGGGCTTGCACATACAACACGAATAGGATTTTAAAGTTATAGATTGTAGTTAATATTATCAAAAGCGAGTTTTTTTCCTTTCTATTCTTCATTGTCAAATTTTGCATTTGTTTGAAATTTTGAAATTTTCAAAACTTTCCAGTTGCCCCAGAAGGAAATTCGCATGTGATGAACTTATTGCTTCCATTTTTACAGCAATATTAGACCATTCCAAATATACAGACACACATATTGTTTGCTAACGCTGAGTGATAATTGATAGGATCGATGATGGCTATTGGTTCCACAACCCTTAAATTTGGGAATTTCAATGGGCCACCATGACTGCACACGAATGAATTAAATAAAGGTTTTAGTGACTAACTTGGGATAAGCTATTGTTTATCCGCACGTTAACAACAAGGCCTCCCGACGGTTGGCAACGTTGTGTCGCAAACAATCGGGTGCCTATTGATACTGCTGCATGGTTACATGGAACTGTGCTTTATTTTTCTTTTCGGGCTTTCGGGGATTCAATTCGTGATTTTGAGGTGATTAAGTGGATGGAATAGCCTTTGTCTTGGTATTGCTGTATGGCTTTTTGTTACCGCAACAGTACTGTACATTGTTGTGGCCCTGCCAGGCACGGTACGTCGCCCGTGCGTGATATTTTTAGTTTTTGCGGAGCGACAGCGGAGCTGGGCGCTTATTGTGGGTTTCTGTATCCGCAACATTTACTGTCCGTCTTGTGGCGCCGCAGGCCAACGAACGTTATTGTGGCTTTGCCAAGCGCGAAGTACACCTTCACACAGTCCATTAAACCAACGAACTACATGAAGCCAAGTTCCGCCCGCCACCACCCGGCTCTCCCCTCCAATCATGCCCACGACTCACTCTGCAGGCATACTACTGCACACGCTCAGAAAACACGGCTGGTGTGACATCATATCGTTCTTTGGGTTAACGGACTGCAGCAACCATCATGGCTTTCATATTTCCCACCTCCTTCATTAATACTGTGGTCCTAGCACTCGTCTGAACGGTTCGCGTGGCAGGGGTAAGAAGATGCCCTTTGTTGTGCTCTCCCGGCAACCGGTTGTTTGCGACGCGTAGCCAACATGTTTGAAGCACCGCGTCGCTATGTGCGGATAAACGATAGACTTTCCCTAACTTGTCACTCACAAAACTGGGCAATATCTAAAATTACTGTAAAACTGTGAAATAACATTTTTTTGTGCATTACAACCTCCCCCTGTGGCCATTTGAATGTTACCCTTGAGGCCTACGGACATCATATGATGTCCTGGGGTTTTTTGAACTGGGTGCGCTAGAATTGAGACAGAAATGGCACAGTTTGAGGCTCAGTGCTCCTACCAGCCCCTGAAAGGGGGCTCACGCTCAACTACCATAGCATATGCTAATCAGTTTTTTCCACCTACCAGCATGAGCTAAACATACCCCCTCCCATTGCATCAGAACAGGGTGTCCCTTAAGTCTAGACTCATAGGGATTTCTCATAGTACAGTGTTTTAGTAATATTTTGTAACCCAATTTTATAGTGACTTCAAAATTTTTAATAAATTTTATTACATTTAGAGTAAATTGCACTTCAAATTTTTTTCTGGAACACCCTGTAGATGAATTTTTTTGGAATTTTACATTCAAAAGGATTAATATCACTCCTACTACAAATTTTCATCCAGAAAAAAAGGCCTAAAAAAACCCCGCCATCAAAGGGTTAAAAACTGAAAATTCACATTTCAATCCCTGATTTTCACAGGTCCAAGACCTCACAAAAAGAAAAAAACAACTGAGTTTTATTTTTGTTTCTTGGATGCCATTCGTTGCAATATCCACTAAAAAATCACGCTGCCCTGTAATAAAATTGATCCCGGAGCTGATGCTTTTGTGCCTGTTTAGTAATACTACCATGATAGAAATCATTTTTATCCTGGCCTATTTCAGTCATACGATATTTAAATTGTGAGACTTGGCAGCAAACCCCTTAGCAGTTGCAAAACAAGTGATGTCTCAGTAACTGCTACGTCTTATAAACTATTCCTTAAATCTTCTGCTCTCTGTGGCAGCGTGTTTCATGTCACAAAATCATATTCACACGACTTAAGAGTACATTAAGGCCTCTATGTGTAATAGATTTTTGAGCGCAGAGTCACGTGCATAATCCATGGAAACAACGCCATGTGTCTTGCACATACCATGCAATAAAACTTGCACACGGTTTCAGGCTCCTGTTGCAAGCACAAATGCCAACCTTGCAAATACTTTATTGATATCTGCTGAGGTTAGCACCTGTCAAAACTGCACAGCTTCAATAACTAGATAACATTTAGTAGACCCTTCAGGCATGTTGCCAAGTTGGCCCCTTGCCCACCCCAACTGATAATAATGGTCATCGCTCTTTCAGTACCTCCAAAGAAGAAGAAGTAGTGTGCCTTTATTGGTAGAAGTCCCTGGTTGACCTTGCACTTGCACTTCCATTTAGCTTCCTCAGTCGCCATTTCTTCCGGTTAACCGTGGCAGCACAAGGGATCAAGTGCGAGGCAGCGTTATCTGCCCGAACCAGCTGCAGTCCTTATCCTGACGGACGGAGGCGTGCCAGGCTTCACATGAAAGAATAATCGTTGTTTATATTTCGCACGGGATGAAAAGCCGACCTGTCCAACGCAGGTTCAACAGTACGAACCTAAGCAACGTGCAGCGTTTGTGGTCCGTGCAGACGGGTCCGTCCTCCGTCGTCCGTGCTGTGGAAAGGTAAGTGTCGCCATCTCCCCCTTCATGCAAGAACTGCTGGTTGCAGCCGGTTAGATTAGATGTTCTTTTATGATTAAGGCTCTAACTGCGATTGCTCTTTGTTAAACGCGATTTTTCCTAGTGCCTGCTTTACCTTGATCAGCCTTTAATGTCGGACAAAGAGCTAAAGAAAATGCGTAAGTGTCTCTGCTGTACTTCCATCCTCAATTCTGCAGTATGGAAATTGCAAAATAGCAATATTCACACTCAAAATATAAAGATAACACTTTGTGTGATAATCGCTTACGCGATTTTGTGAATCGTATTTTTGCTCAGTGTGATTTTAAAGTAGCAGTTCTTTTTCACCGTGACGTGATTTTTGTCTCATTGATATATGGCGGGGCGAATGAATGGTCACCTCCGGTCACAAGCGGTCGCGAGATCACCAGATAATTGACCGGCGGATTATGTCAAGGTAACAGGGTGTGCTCTTTTCAGTGACCAAAACGAAGCAACGCTGCTCTAGCTGTACACTATGATAGTGTAGAGAAGGCCCTACTCAGAGCTGGAAATTTTCCCTGCAAAGCACTGGGCAGCAATGACCTCCCAAGTGACAGTAATCATACATACACGTATAAGAAGTACGAATAGTAAGAGAAGAGCTACACTACAGTAATTCATATGAGTGCCCATATGAGTACAATAAGTGCGCAAGTATACTCTACATACAACTGATACAAGTATGTTACAATAATTAGGTACAAGCAAGCGCTAATAACAGCTCTTGGTAAAGCAAGTTATTATATAGCTCTTGGCACAAGTATACATACAGGAAAAAGTATAGTAATTCATACGAGTACAATAAGTGTACATATAAATATTTGTGTAAGGATAATACAGGGTGTCTGTTAATGCCAGTAAATTATTACTATGTAACCATACCAAACTATGGTTATACATATATAGCGATATAGCATCCATTAACTTACAACACTGTAATATGTGAAACTCTCCAGACATATGGGACATCCTGTCAGCTCTTGGTACAAGTAATTCATGCAAGTATAACAAGTAATTCACAAACAGTACTTTATTGTAGAAATTCCACCGTTTTCTGATTTTTCCAGGGGGAAACTTCCCACTCGTACATGATGGTAAGGTTGGGCCACATGTCAGTCAGCCTCTGCAGGTCGGACTGAGACAGAAAGAGGTTGATCATGCAGAAGAGACGCAGCTCCAGGAGCTGCTTGCAGGATGCCACCAGGCTGAAAATGCTGTTCTGGGATGCACAGTTGAAGGAGAGGTCAAGGTACAGCAGGGATGGACAATGCTCGGCGATGGCCTTGACGCAATAAAAGGACTCCAGGTATTGCAGGCGCCCATCAGGTCCAGCCTCTTCAGGTGTCGGGACTCGCTGGTACTGAATTTCATGAAGGAGTCAACATACTGTCAGCTGGATCATCCAGCGCATGGCCAGGCAGTCTAGTATGGCAGGGGCTGCGATAATCCCGCTCAGTAAGCTCAGGTCTTTCACTTATTCTTGCATGACACCAGCAGGATGAGCTTCTTACACTCTCTTCTCCCAGCTTATCAGGCGAACCCACCTTAGCTGCTCGTAATCCCCGATGCTGTACGTATTCCTGCGTCCTCGTGGTTCAAGTACTGCAGAGTGATCTCCTTCAGGCTGGTGCGGAGCAACGAGAGCATAACAGGTTCTCCAGGTGAAGGCTGATTGTTCTTAATTGAGCTTGGAGCAGATGGAGAAGATGTCAAGTGGGTGCTTTGCAGGTCCGGGGAAGTATCTGGACGTCTATTTTGACAGATTTCAGCTGGGTGCAGTGGCGCACAATCTTGTCCATGGTCCATTACTACAGATTGGTGATTGACCCCAGTTCTAGCACTTCCAGTTGGCGACAGTTTTTGGCAGCTGCTGCCTGGCTGCATTCTGGACACCAAGCTCACCACCCCATTAGATGTCACGATTGTGAGGTGCAGTGTCATCTCTTTCCAGATCGTGGGGTCAATGATGAATCTGCGCCACTGCTTGCATATGAACAGGACGATGAACAGCTTCTCATCTTGGGTCAGATAGCTGAATAAATCTTCATATTCAGTTCGACGGGGAGCGAGGCCCAACATGACACGAAGCCTGCAACCTGAATCAAAGCATATGAGCTCAAGTGGATGACATGTCCTGGTGACACTGACCTGTCCACTGGAGGTAGAATCATCCACATCCATCCAGGCGCCCAAAATGTGATCATCGTTGCTCAACTCGGTTAAATCAACATCAGGAGGCAACAATCTCAGTTTTTTGGAAGGCGTCTCTATCATATTTGAATGAATCGGAGGACGTGATAATGAGTCATTGCACAAATATAATAATGAATGATCCACTAATGCTACACTGATATCCTGTAAAATGGACAAGTGGTATATTGGTGAGCGATTTTTTTTTGCCTTGACTGTGATAAATAATCCTTTGACAATTTGACACACATGGCAAATCTATGACAACATAATGTTACATTATAGTGATGTTTATGTAACCCTTACCAACATATTTGACAAGCATAATGTGTTACATATACATGGTTAAGTCAAGTTATATTATTAATCATGAGCATATCAGGACAATGGCAAATTAATAAATAATGAGCAAATGTCATATAATTTGGTAAAAATAAATACACTGCAACATTATAAAGCATGTCTATTTTCTTTGATGATTATTATTATTTAATAGTACTTTATGTACAATGCTGGCAATACCTGCATTTAATACTGTCCATCGTTTGCACTTCGTATTCTTGCCTCTTTGCAAAGCTCCCCGGATCACTACTTGTTAACTCGACCTTGCATGTTTTGTATGGTACAGTGCAGGACTAACATATCACATACACTACAGGTCAAAAGTTTAGCATCACCCCCATGCAGAGGTTTTTTTATTTCTCAAGCCTAAACTTACAGTACAAATTGAAAGTGAGAGTCACCGTTGAAAGCGTCATGCATAACGCTACAAACCAAAAAAGGAAGGGTCATTCTTGGTTCAACAAAGGCGCAGATATTACCTATTTTGTTTAAAAAAATAATCTCGAAAACCTACATTTTCAACTATATTATTAATAAATAAAGGTAATCATCACAAATTCATCCTTTATTATTGTTATTTATGGCAATAAGTAAAAGCCACAAGAAAAACTACCACACACAAGAAACACAAGAAAAATTACCACAAAAATTTATAACAATTATCACTCGAACTGGAATTTCTTCTTATATGCACCCAACAATTGACGTATAGTCAACAGCACAGGGGAAACGTGGTGGCCGAGTTGTTAACGACTCGACTTGCTGAGCAGAAGGTCCCAGGTTTGATCCCAGCCTTGGAGCTCCCTTTCACCCCACTAGGCCTAGCAAGGCATCTACAGTATTATTATTATTATTATTATTATTATTATTATTATTATTATTATTATTATTATTATTATTATTATTAGGATTCCATGGTTACGCCTGGAACCTGCTGCGAGTGCCTGACCTTCGCTCCAGTTATTTTCCTTTTTGGTCGAGAAGAGATGATCGGGAGAACCGCAAG
>JYFJ02008458.1:0-12368 GCA_000934665.2 Catajapyx aquilonaris
ATAATAATAATAATAATAATAATAATAATAATAAATATTTCGTTAATATTTTAGGCATTAGAGGCTATGGTACAGCTTAAATCAATTGGTGAAGGTCTTACGTGCGCCTGCCTTGTTTCAGTAGCCTACTTTTATTCCGCCGCGGAGGTCTTAAGGTGGGTTTATACTCCGCCATAAGGGGCACTACGGCAGCTTACGGCACGCCTGCTGCTGTATCGCCAGCGCACTACGGCATGAATTTCAACTCCCTACGGCCGCTGCAAAAGTTGAACGAAATTCAACTTTTCAGCTACGTCATAAGGCATTAAGGCCACTACGGCAAAAAAAAATGGTGGCTCCGCAAAGCGCCGCAATGCTTGCCGTATGTGTCCGAAAACTGGCTCATAAGGCATATTCCCGGAACGATTTGATTTTTGGCCAGCTAATATGATCATTGCCGAGACCCATGGACGTTTTTAGTATTAAAAAATTTAAGTCCAAAATCCGTGGCAGACCGGAGCTGCGGACACCTGGCGGACACCGCGAGTACTAGGAATCCGGCAATGCTCGACATACAGTCATGCATACAGTACACGTACAGTAGCTAGTATAAACCGCTTGCAGTAGCAGGCTCGCTTTCTTTACGGCGCTACTGATACTTCTCGCCCCTTACGGCGGAGTATAAACCCACCTTTACTTCTCTTTTTTTTTACTGAAGGAAAAGTTTTTGGTCTAATTACAGTAGCATTGTAGAAGGTGCAAACCTCGGCGTAAAACCTACGGGAGTAACTGTTTACTCCAGACGATTTGCAATGACTGACGTTTCGCTTTTTTTCATATTTTATCCGCATGGCATCACGGCAATACTCACGTCTCCTAGTTGATGTTCAGAGGATCTCAGATGAAGAGAAGTCGGAAGAGTGGCAGCTGACACTGAATTTTCTTGCGTCGCCTTATCACCTGCATTAGGTGACTGTTTCACGTAAGAAGACGTCGAGAAACACTTTATCTAGCCTCTAGGGTGCCACTGAATTTCAAAATAAATGAGGGAATCTTCTATAATTATTATGGTGTATTTCTTGTTACAAGAGGATTGGTTCATGTAAAATTGACATTATTTGGCCTACGTAGCCTCGTTTGTTAAATAATGATCTTCAAACACGAGATATGAAATAGGCCTATCCTCTTTGGTTTGCGTCCCTTTGCGCGGCTTTGCCTTTTTCATTTAAAATTTATGTTGACCATGCAATTTTAATTTAAACTGCAATCTAGTTAAATGCATCAGGCCGTCGCCGGGACATGGAAGAGTCGTAGGCTGCATCCACAATATGAGATGGTATAATGCACTCTTTGATTAATATTAACCGGCTTTTAATAAATGATTTGCACTTCCTCTTCATGTTAGGTTTATTTAATAATATGTAAAATAAACAAACAAACGTAAAACTCGTGGGCCATCCTTTCCCTGTGCTGCTGCTGCTTTCAAGTACGAATTGAGCCCAATCTTGAAGTACTCTAATTATTGAAGAACCAGGCATCAGATTCGTTTCCTCATTGCTACGATCTGGAGTAGTAAGTTGATTATAAATAATAGTCGCGTGTGGCACGCCCGTAAACGTCACTAATAGACCGTCGTAAATGCGAGGTCTCAATTGGTAGTCCCCTACATGGGGCTCGTAAAGGGGCAGTTAATAGTCGCTCGTCATTGGGCCGTTTAAATGGGAGCTCGTAAAGGTAAGCGCCTTGTATTTGTAGGTAGTCCAGAAGGGCTGCTAATCGCACCGCAGCATGTGTCATAAAACGCTCGCAGCTTCGCACCATATTCATTGTCTCCTTCAAGAATAGTAAGATTTCACCATTCATAAAATATGCACCAGCATATGCAGTAGTAGTAGTAGTAGTAGTAGTAGTAGTAGTAGTAGTAGTAGTAGCAGCAGCAGTAGCAGTAGCAGTAGCAGTAGCAGCAGTAGTAGTAGTAGTTGTTATTATAGGAAAATGAGCCCAATACATATAATATACAGTATAATACGGTATAATAGTATATGCGGGGGGCCGTGGTGGCCGAGATAGTACGGTAACGTCTCGGATTGCTGTGCGGAAGGTCCCGCGTTCGATCCCCACCCGGGAGTTCCCTTCCGCCTGCGTCAGTGGGTCTCTGACCCGCGCCTAGGAGGCGTCTTGGCAACCTAGCCTCCTGGGGGACTGCACATGACCCCTTTCCAGACATTGCACTTGCACTTGTGTCCCCTCCCCAGAAATCTCCATCCTTACCCCATAGCGCTTTCATCCTTTTGTACCAGAGTCAGAAGAAAAATTACAGAAAAATTGAAGGATGGTGGTATTCCACCCCCCTAAAAGGGCCTATGGCCCTATCATGGTGTAACATTATATCTCACTCAGTATGGTGAAGGTGTTGATAATGACTATTGTCATAGTTTTCACCATCAGCCAGTCAATAAGTACTCATTTTAGTGGACAGTGTCAGGATTTTAAGACTGATAAGGACAGGGCTGGGATGATTACCGTAATGCAAATTGAGGAAAAGTTTAGGATGGAGTTTCCCCAAAATGGATAAACACAAAAATCATCAGCATGAGAGCATATTTTCTCAAATTTCCGATGAACTATGCGATAAGTACAAAATTAATGTCCCAGATTCCACCCATTTTCTGAAGAAAAACGTGATTTTCTTCTCCGAATATTTCGACATCTAGACTCTCCGACATTTTTTCGTAGGTATTTTCGCATGGATAGGATCAATTGCCCCTAAACTTCCCGGCAAGGTTCACGTCGATTTTACCGGGAAGGGAATGCACTATTGGAATGCACTTCCAGCAGTGGGGTCAGTTCGCTTGGACATGTCTAACTAGGGAACGACCAAGGTCGGTCGCCTCCGATTTGGTCGAAACTCGCTTGAGGGGTCAGAAATGTGCGATAGACACAGTGGCGAAAGTCCTAGATGACACTGTCCATCCGTTTCGGAGATACGAGAACAAAAAAAATCCTAATTTTGGCCGCGCGTACAGGTGTCGGGCGGGAAGGGACAAGTGCAAGGCCCGGCAAGGCCCCCTATACCCCTATACGCGTGTCCAAAATTCGGATGTTTCTGTCGCTCATATCTCGGAAACGGATGGACAGTGTCATCTAGGACTTTCACCACCGTGTCTATCGCACGCGAGTGACCCCTCAAGCGAGTTTCAACCAAATCGGAAGCGACCGACCTTGGTTGTTCCCAGAACGAAGATGGAGACGGCTGCTAGTAATGAAGCATTGACGTCATGGAGTGGATGCCACTTCTGTTGGCAGCCATGTTGGGAACCGATCATCGAACCAATAATATACGGGTAAAAGGGGTAGGGAAAGTGTTAGGAATGTACTAGAAAAAAAATGCATGAGAGAATATTCTGAAATACTCGTATGTTCCTTTGAAAGATATTTTCCTGATTTTTCATTGAGTGCATACTGTCACTGAACACACCTATATTAAAGCTACGATCGTATGGCTTTCACAAAAAATTGTCCAAAAGCACTCCTTCTCGTCCATCATAATTATACGTAATGCACCTTTTTTACAAATGACAGGTCAGGACACACCATTTCGTTTAAATACCAATGTCCAGTTGCAGAATTCATCCTCGCTTATCAACAATAAACACACTCTAAATAAGAAGAAACCCTCCTACTGCTGTAAGTCTGTAACTGGCCCCCTTCTGGTGTTTGGAAAAGAAGGAACTGTCGCTATCGTTTAAATTGGAAAAAAATGTATTGGACGATAATAATTCCTCCATGACTTTCGACAAAAAGTCTTTGGTGTAATACAGTTTGGCGGAGTGGTCTTCATAAATGTGTTTCTCCTGTGCCCATCAGTTGCGACTGTTGTTGGTTCATTTGAAACAGGCGTTCTGGCACCCGAAGGGAACCTTATTTTCGCCGCCGCACCAGAATAATCACGGCAAATCAACGATGGATAAGGCAGAGAGATCAAATTGAGTAGGCCTACAGCACAGTGTAAAGGGAAGGGACTTTTGATAGAATTGGAGAATCCCGTGTTTCCACACGAATACGGCAAGAATCCATCTAAGCTCTTTCCACAGAAGAAATCGTATGTTCTACCCTGGAATCGAATACGGGACTCCAGAGGTGGAAAGCTACACTACACTACACTACGGTGCGCCCTCATTGTGCTCAGTTTTGTTCTGGAGAAGTTTGTCGGAATAATAATTATTTTTAGGCACTTTTTATTTTCACAAATTGTAGGTGATGTGATGCATACAGTATAACTTACCCGAATATTTACAACCCTTTCCCGTATGTATAAATTGCTGGAACTATCAGTATTGCCAGACACACGTAGGAGAAGGAGTCAAGTATGTTAGAACTGTCATGGTGGCGGAAGGGGAAGGTAACTGCGCACTGGGGAAAGAAACTGCTCAGTAGCGCTGTTTTGGCGGGAAGGGCTAGATCAGTGGTTTCCAACCTAAGGGTCGCGACCCTCAGAGGGGTCGCGGGCAGGGTCGCGGGGGGTCGCAAGCCTTGGTTCAACCTTAATTTTTGCAATTTCTGTGTTAATTGAACCATTTTTGCGGTCATACAGAGTGTATGTTTTCTGGAAATGGGTCAGTTGTAGAAGGGCCTGGGGGGGGGGGANGGGGGGGATCGCACATTTATGGAAACATGTTTAGGGGGTCGCAGTTGGTAAAAGGTTGGAAACCACTGGGCTAGATGCTTGAACTCAAACATTGTAATCTCCAACATCCCCCCTCAATGTTGATCTGGAAATACCTGCACTTTAGTAACTGAATACACTTGATGCTTATACAGAGTCTTTCAGTCCAATTTCACTGACACACACTGCTGATGTCTTGAACTGCTTAGCTGTATATTCTGCAAAACTTCTTTACTTTGATGGCTTCATTTTCCGCCTCTTCCTTGGCTGCAGGGGTTTGGGTTGTCCTTGCTTCTGATTTCCGGGGACTTACAATACTGGTGCTGGTGCTGGGCTGTCACCATACTTGAGGTTCCTTCTGCATCTACCCCTTCAACTTTACTGTCTCTGTTCTTCCCTTTATCTGGTGGAACGGTGAGCGCCGATGTTCCATAACTTCTTAAGGTTTTGACTTCTTCATCGAAAGCTTTCTTCCAATGCTCCTTGTCGGTACTCTTCATGGCTTCTTCATAAGTGGTTGGTTCCTTATCCACTCCCTTTTGCATCGCACTCATGACTTCAATTAGTCGGTCTGATGTTTGCCTTGAAAGGTTTTCTGGGATCTTCTTGGTTGTCGGTCTTCTGGTTCCAAGTTCCGATTGTCCAGTGGTTCTGCATCACATGCTTCTTTATTCGCTTCTTCCACTTCACAATCGGGATCTTGGGTCTTCTCAGAAACTACACGTTCACCATTTGCCTTTCCCAATGGTGATATCCCCTTCACATCTCCTTTTTGTCCTGGAGTAACTGTCCGCACACATCTGTATGAATCAGGTCGAGAACTGCCTATGACTCACTTTCTGACTGTTCAAATGGTTTCCTTGCCATCTTCCCTTTTATGCAACTTTCACATACTTGCTCGATGGCACACGGACCAATCTTGATACCTGTTTCTAGATCTCTGTTGAAGACTATCTTCACAGCTTTTGGGTCGCGATGGCCGAGTCTACGATGCCACATACGTATTTGTGCACAACTCTTCTGGTATGGCCATCGCACACGTAACCCCTTTCGGTACATCTAGTTGATATATCCCGCCTGGATGCTGTGGCCATTATGGTTCCTTTATCAGAAAATGTGGAGTGACCAATCAAAACGCATCATCCACCAACAAATCCATTTCGAGATATTCAACAAAAACCTATTGCTCCCAAATGGAATGTGACCAAGAAACAAAATGTGCAGTACATTATGTCCATATGCAGAGGTGGTTAATGGTGCTTGTTAATGAAATCAGGAATTGTGGAGTGACCGATCAAAACCCAACAAGCGCCAAAATTTTCAAAATCGAGTTATAGGTGGTAGCAAGTCCTGTCTACGTGTGTGTTAGATTGTGACATCTCTAAATGCAATATCTACCGTGTTATAAGGGCTGGAAAATGGAGTGTTGCTTCAAAACGCAATATGTGACCCATACCGGCTACTTCAAAACGGAACATGCGCCAAGCCGCCAATGGGAGAGTGGGATGCGAAACTGTTAGAAATGGCCGCCGATATCTTACCAACCCCATAGAGTAAGCTAACCAACCCACACAGAACTACAGTAGTACGTATGTTGTTCTCGTCGACTCGCTCCAACCCCGAGGGGTGTACAAGTATTAAAATTTGAAGACTAATAGCTAATAATGTTCTCATGATTAGCATTGTGTTTAGATAATAATATTAGTGTCAAGGATATGGTATCATAGTGCCTGCTGATAGAAGATACTGAGAATTTATCACAGTTTAATAATACGGCCAATGATAATATTTGATCAAAACGTAACATCTGACACATGTGCCCAATCAAAACGCAATAAGTTAAATTAGGATTAATTTTTTTCTCGTGACTAGACAATTCCTGATTTCATTAACATACACCATTAACCACCTCTGCATATGGGCATAATGTACTGCACATTTTGTTTCTTGGTCACATTCCATTTGGGAGCAATCGGTTTTTGTTGAATATCTCGAAATGGCTTTGTTGGTGGATGTTGCGTTTTGATTGGTCACTCCACACATCGAACCTGATAGAACCGACTGCGACCGAGGTACTGGCGAATAAAAATCGGATGGACACGTACGGCGGCCTTTTTAGAAGGGAAAAATTAATGCAACGGCATTTTTTCATGATTTTGAGCCAGTGACTTGGACAGATCATGCATGTGATATGTGTTTTATCAAGGTGAAGGAGTTCATGGGTGTCCTTGAAGTGTTTTTAAACATCACTTGATTCATAACTAGGCATTTTTATTGACGAATTGCCTCATGAGGGGGAAGAAACCGTCTTTGTTCTCCACGACACATTTAATACAGTCCATTCCTAATCACATTCATAGTTATTTAGCCGTTTCGTGGGAACATACCGGAAGGCCATTTTTCAGTTGTCTTATGAGTGGGGTGTGGGTGGTTATAAATGTGACATTGCAGTAATGTTGGTGTGCAGGAATAATGTTGCGTATAAATTTCGTTCCTATAGTTCATGGGTGGAATTTTCGTCCCACTGATAGCTACTGCTAACATATCAGTACCAGTGTTGGCCATGGCACTGATACGTTAGCAGTAACTATATATCAGTGTGACGAAAATTCCACCCCAATTATTCTGGTTTTTTCGTAAGAAAAACCTCAAAATGTGGCACAATCTTTGACGGTATTACTGGTAACACTGAAGGTAATAGGGACCGTGGAGCTGGCAAGTGCTGCCATCTGGCGGCGATTCGGGCGTAATCCGGTGTAAGTGAACATGGCGGATCATTCCTAACGGGCGTGGAAGTGTTGCATTGGGAGTGCTTTTCACGACGAAAATACGCCCTCGCTAATCCCAATAATTTTATCTCATCAATTTAATTATCAGTTACCATGCTTAACATCGTGACCACTGTACCGACTGTACTACCTAGCAATGACGCAAAAAACGGCGACTTGGGCGAAACCGGGAATGAATTGTCATAATAAGGGAAAGACTTGCATTAACTTATGATTGTTTAAAAAATCACCGTTATGATTATCTGGACTTTAGAATAGATAATTATGAAGCGTAACATTGAGTTTGGCGGACACCAAAGTTGAAATAATTTGACAGTTAACAACTGACGTAAATAATTATGATTACACTTGGACAGTGAATTTCCGTGGAATGTGGTAAAAATTGCTGCCACTACGTTTATATATGTTACCATTAGCAGGACATTAATTTTAATAATGGACCTGAGGGGCCACACAAATCTGAAGACAGCATTAAAATTGATTACAAGAAATCCACCATGGAATTTAAAAATGTTCATCACTGATTGCAGATGTCGAATTTTCTGTGCATTTTTAATGCAAGGATTTTAAACGCCATTTCGCATTAATTCAATTGAATTTTTTTTACCCGTAGCACATAGGATTGAGGTCTAAATAGAACATGACGTCACATTTTTATTTATGTATAAATAACACCATTAAATGTTGTACGCCAAAGTGTAGTAATTTCAGAAAAAGTCAGCGAGCCATAAACATATTTAAATTCCGTGGTACCTTTTGTAGCAGTTTCCAGACAGTACGTTTGGATAGCCGGAAACGTGCGTGGAAGGCACCCTCGTCGTACATCTCGAATTGATGCATTCGGGTACGATATAACCTCCTTGGCCGTGGCAGCACCACGTCTGCGAGTTCGATGATTATAATTCTCATCCTCGTCGGAATCGTCTGAGGAGTACTGTCCATCATCACGAACTAGTCCCGCCGCCATCTTTTCCCTCCTTAACGGCCTCTGTAAGACTTGTCGGGCCGAATTTGGGCCTGCAACTTTATCGGTCGGTAAGTGCTAAATGTCGGTAGCTTTTTGTTGGTGCAACCGAATCTGTTCGATAAGGGCTCTTACCGGTCCATTACGGGCTATCGGGCCGGTAAAATTGTTGGTGCAGTGCAACCGGGCCTAGAATATTCGCGTGAGACAAATGCCGCCTTAGAGACACTATGCTAACCCCATCTTGATATGCTGCATATGTCCAATCGCGTATCTCTCGCTCTCTTCTCTTTCTCTATCCAAGGTTACCCGAAAAGAGAGAGAGGCGCAGAGAGGGATGGATTCGCAATGGCGTTCGTCTGCAAAGAAGGCCCAAACCCTAGGTCCAAACGTGTGAAGCGTTGAAGGCAACGAGATATACATAGGATAGAGACCGTAAAGGTCGGCCATCTTTGATTCAATTGGCAGCCATGACACTTCACGGCAAGAACTTTGAAATTGTCGTATTTCTAACCCTGTTCTCCTCTGTGTACACTCCTGCCTCCTGGGGCGGGGCTGGGAATAAAAGGCAGTCTGGTGAAAGTCACCATTATTTTATTCCCAGCCCCGCCAGGAGGCAGGAGTGTACACAGAGGAGAACAGGGTTAGAAATACGACAAATTCAAATTCAAATTCGCGCGTGTTCTTGCCGTGAAGTGGCATGGCCGCCAAAGATGGCCGACCATTACGGCTTCTATCCTATTTATATCTCGTTGGTTGAAGGCAACGAGATAGAATAGGGTAGAGGCCGTAAAGGTCACGTGATCTTTAGCGGCTAGGAAGAAAAGGCAGTCTGGTGCGTTGCACCAGTCTGACTTTTCTTCCTACCCCCGCCAGGAGGCAGGAGAGGAGAACAGGGTTAGAAATACGGCAATTTCAAATGAGCGCATGTTCTTGCCGTGAAGTGGCATGGCCGCCCGATGGCCGCCATTTTGCTTCAAAGATGTCCGACCTTTACGGCCTCTCCCCTATTCTATCTCGTTGGTTGAAGGTTAGAATCATTTTTCCATTGAACGACAAGATATTAGAGTGGCTGGACAGCAGCCATTTCGATCCAACACCCGTGCATTGCCAAGTTTCAGTGATCTAATCCACTCTAAAGACACGACTCATTGTGGCATGTGGGTTGCCTTTCTGAGTCAGGGTAACTTTTAATAGGTCCTTTGTAATAAGATGTATTTCCTCTACGGATTTTCAGTACGTCTATATACTGAATTATATTATACGGTACTGTATTTTATTTCGAAAGAACTTCCTGAATATTTGAATCAAATTTTTGCCTATCATTCAGTAACTAAGGCAAAATTTCCGTGTCGTTCAAAGTGTTGGAATGCTCTATCTCGCACATTTGGTAAATAAAGCGCACTTGAAGACTGGAAATGTAGCGAAACGAACGTTTGAAAATTTTATTTTGCATCGTAAAAGCCGGTGGAATGAAGTGTAACAATTCTGGCCGTGCATTGTGAGCGGATAGTAGAAAACACATTAAAGCAATGGGACCTATACTGGTGACCGAAGGTGGTTAGGATGTTCAGCAAGAACTGCCCTGCTTTTATATTGGTCTAGAGCAGGATGTTGTGTGGGTGCGTGTGGGTGTGTGCATGTGTGTATGTGTTTTGTTCGTTCAGCAGCTAGGCCTTGTAAAAGCAGTCGTTCGTTTTGCAAAACGGCGTCGTTATCTAGTGAAAAATGCTCTCCAGAGATCCACGGCAGATCTGCCAAGTACCTACCAATTAAGATTCAATTTTATCTTGTAGTTGTAGCGGAGCACTATGCCAGGAAATAGACATGGCCAAGAAGATGTGTTTATGCAAATGGGATCGCACCTAAGGGAGATAAGTTTCGAAAAGTGCTTGCTTCTTTTTAACGCGAAGCATTCAACTCGTGACTTGGGAGATAGGGCTGCTTCTTTCTTCTTTGTAACCAAAGTTTTCTTAAAGCATTCTGTTTGGAATTGTGCTAATCATCACAAAGTGGAATATTATTCAAAGTAAGTTATAAACTATGCAGTATGTAACAAGTGAGGTTCTGCTGCTTCAGTGTAGCGCATTCTATTATTTTATTTATGTTATTATGTAAAAGTGGGGGTATAACATTATAATGATACTAGAACGCTTGAACACAAATTACTAAACTAGATTAAGAATGTACCTAGTTGTGACATCCGCTAATAATTGTTGAGTCATTGTATTGTTTAAATGTGGATTGTTGTCCAGTGAACATATAAACATTATTTTGGTTGCCCTGGGCCGTTGCACAGGACAACGAGCATTTATTGATTATATTGTGTCAACAACCGAGGCATTAAATAAAGATGCTTAGGTCAAGTCAGGCAGTCAGCCAGCGGCTGGCAAGGAGGTAAGAGCTCTCCTCATAGGCTTGTCCCACATACGCTGGGCTGTCTAAGCTCGGCTGGAAAAAAGAATGTGTTGTTATTCCAGGCAGGCCAATACGGGTGACGGTACCACTAGGTGCCACGGTTGGTCCGCAGGCATCTATACCACTGACCGTTCACCAAGTGGTGGGGAGATCAAGGGGGAGATATCCGGACCCCCAACTATCTGTACCGCCCAGGACTGTCCCACCTTAGCCATTGTGAGGATTATATTCCTCACTTATCCTGGGGAGTTCGTAACCCATTCCTTTCCCCAGCCCCTACGGGATAGGATCGCAACGGTAACTTCAGATATAATTGAGCGTGTTTGGCTCGATACCGGATACCGTCTTTTTTATTCGCCGAGCAACAAATGAAGCTCATATCGGAACAAACTAAGGTGAGACAGAAAACTTTAGACAATTCTTAGCATTTCAAAATTTAATTCATTAAGATAATAATTATGTCTACAAGTTTTCGAGTCTTATAAGGTTTTTAAATTGGGACATTCTTTTTCTATGACCCTGTCTTTCTATTTCCATTCTCAATCGCTTTCTCATTTGAAGTTTATTATTTTCTTCACTGAGGTACGGACAGAGAGCTGGATCTTATCTTTCCCCATCCCTCTCATTTTGGTGTATTTCGTCACCCTCATTAATTACCCTGCAGGTGTCAAAAAGTGGACTAACTATTGACAGAGTAAGATATGTTTTTGTACAAGTACGTGTGAAAATATGAAAAATATCTTGTAATAGCAATATGATTGCGTATTATCAAGGTGCACGGCAGTGCACCCCGCCAAGTCATCACTCCACATCACTCCACACCACACACACAGTCTACATTTCGACACATCACCTACTGCCACTTGTCATGTAACCAGGCAACCAAATAAACTTGCACTGCTGTGGGCCTTTTTACTCCACCCTCTTCGTATACTACATTTCACCTCCTTCCAGCTCAGCTCGGGAAAACGCTGGAGACCTGAGCATTACAAAATAGAATGGCATGGGCCCAGGGACCCTACAAAAAAATATTTATGATTTTGTGACAAAAGGTTCTCGAGATATAAAGCCTCAAAAAAGGCCATTTTTCTTCCAATAATATATATATATATTCTTCCAATTCTTCTATATATATATATATATTTTCTTCCAATAATCTAATATATATATAAAGCCCCAGTCCGAGGATATAGGAGGATATAGGAGGATATAGGATGGAAAAGATCTCGCACTTCCCGAGGTCGTAGAGCTGTGGTCGAAATTCCGTTGGATTCCTTGCGGTCGATATACATTGTCGAAAAATCCTCAAAATGCCAAAATTCCCAGCCGTTTTCGAGATGGCAAAAAGTCGACTTTTGCCCACTCCACAAGGAACATCTGTTTGTCGTTAAAGGGACACTCCACTCAAAATACAAGTTGGGCTCTAAAAATCGGGAAAGAGATCCTGACTCCGATGGTATAAGCAGTTTTTCTGAGAGACGAACGGTACGGCCAGGGCGAAGGCTGGAAGTGTGTCGTTCGAAAACCGCGCTCAAACGGGTAAACGCAGGTG
>JYFJ02008459.1:0-12349 GCA_000934665.2 Catajapyx aquilonaris
TTCCTTGCGACATTATTTCTGGTGGCCACGGTTTCCGTTGCCAAAGCACCCAGTTCGCCGGAACTGCCGTCACTTCCAGACGGTATAAACACACCTTGAGACGGATTATTCGAGTTACGTGCCAGTGTACGGGGTATTCTGGTGGAGGGGGATGTGCCCAGTACTCACACATCACTGTCGCCCACCACCGGAGTGCAAACGCCCGGCTTGAACCCGCTTCCTTGGCTCGCCTCACCTCACCACTGGCCTGTCCCTTTAGTCGGACATTATTTTTTTGATGGAATTATGCACTTTGAGCCTAAATCGATTTTTTTACAACATTCTGGGCACCTTATGGAGTTTTTCCAGGATTAGACCTACTTCCAAAAGTATCGGGTAATTTTTGTACAGCCACGCAAAGTTTTAAAAACGGCGTCAGTGAAAATCACGTGTTTACGTCGCATCTGCTGATGAGGTATGGTAGTCATTGCGGTGTCATTTCCGAAGTTTTTAGTGTCGAGGAACTCAATTCTGACATTTACAAAGCCCTCAGAGGCCAACTTTCGTTGTGCGGAGTGCATGAGTACCGATCGGATCTGGCTGTCCTCTACCGTGCCGGCCATCCACCATCCACCTCTTTTGCTATGTCACTGATGTTTTTTGAATATTATTGACTATTGTGTCTCTCTACCACAAGGAATATTAATATTTTGTAAACTTAGGAGTATCCAGTACAGCATTTATAAAAATTACTTGGGTAAAATGGAGTAATTCCAACAACGAAATAATAGAAACTTCTGTCATTTCAGATATACTGTAACAAAATCGTAAAAAATTGACTCTAGAAATTACACTGTATACGAGTACTCCCATTTATCCTGGCTAATGACTGCACGGATGTCGCCGGAAAATCAGAAAACTGTCAGGAAATGGTCATAGACATCGTAATAATGAGCTATTCAGAGGTTTTTGTTGTCACTTACACTCTTTTAATGTCTACTACTGTAGTCTACATAGTGTACTTTGCTGCTTTAAATCATGTTTAATAAAAATAATGAAACTTCCCATGGATCTTGAGTTTCGCATCTAGAAAAGTGTGTTAAATTTCTTTGTTTGCCAGAAATAGCGACATTTTCCGGACTTGTTTTGTTTTGGCTATGCCCGGATTATCCGAAACATGGATAATCCGCACCCAGATAATCGGGAGTACAGTGTACTCTACGTCGCTAAGAAGAAGCTATTCTCTTTTCAGCTCGTTACTTATGTTAAAAGGAAAATAGCAGAGAAAACATTGTACAACATTTTTCCCCAGTAAGTGTTGGAATTGCTCCGTACGGGGCAATTCCAACAGCATGCAATATGATAGGGAATGGTCAGTTACTGTTGGATTTACTCCAGATGAGGTCATTGAAACACCATAACTCTGTAAAATGTGCAAACATCTTAATTGTATCATCATCGCAGAAGACATGGATGGCGGTAGACAACAGCCAGCTCTGATCGGAACCCATGCACTCCGCACAACGAAAGTTGACCTCGGAGGGATTTTTAATGTCAGAATTGAGTTCCTCGACCCTGAAAACTTAGGAAATGACCCTGAAATGCCTACCACACCCCATTAGATACGCCGTAAACACGCGATTTTCACTGACACCGCTTTTACAACTTTGTGTGGCTGTACAAAAATTACACGATACTTTTGGTAGTAGGTCTAACCCTGGAAAAACTCCATAAGGTGCCCAGAACGTGGGAAAAAATCTATTTAGACTCGAAGTGCATAATTCCGCCAAAAAAATAATGTCGGACTGGAGGGACAGGAAAGTGGCGGGGTGAGGTGCGCCATGGAAGCGGGTCCAACTCCGGTGTTTGCACTACGGTTGTGGGCGACAGTGATGTGTGAGTATTGGGCACATCCCCCTTCCCCCAGCATCCACGTACACTGGCACGTAACTCGAATAATCCGTCTCAAATGGCAGGCACAAAGCCCGTTTCCCCATGCAGAGCGCCTGTTTTCATAATGAGCGGGAGATTTTGTCATCTGGGTGACGTCACGCAGCTGCTTCGCGCTGATTGGACAGGCCCCTTACGGCTCTACCCTTCCTTCTATTTACCCTGATCCCATCCTTGTCCCCAATTGTCATTTCCCTGCCTTCCTACATCTAGGAGTCGATGGCTCTAGCAGGGTAGCTCTATCCTTGAAGAATGTCCCCTAAAAGTTTCATAGACCCAAGAATGAGTGTAGTTCTTCCACATTTGTAGGTGAAGGTGCTGCTCTGATGGCTTCTACTTTGTCCTTGGCCTGGTGCGTTCCAGAAGCATCTATCTGGTAGCCCAGGAAATGAACTGTATCCACTCCAAAATCACATTTCACAGCATTGACCTTCAGTCCAGCATTTGCAGGCATTGTAGCACCTCTTTCACATGGTTGTCGTGTTCCTCTTGTGTAGCACCTTGTACCAGTATGTCGTCAAGGTAAGCAGAAACACCAGTAATGCCAGCCAGGGTGTTGTGCATGCAACGCTGGAAGACCCAAGTGGCGCAGGAAATGCCAAACTGAAGCCTATTTACCTTGAACAATCCCTTGTGTGTATTGATTGTAAGCAGGCATGCAGTTTCCTCAGTAACAGGTAACTGTTGGTAAGCTTGTGTCAGGTCGATGCGTGAGAATACCACCCCATCAGCCAATGTAGACAGGATTTCAGCAGATGTAGGTATGGGATAGGCATCAGCATTGATTGCTGTATTGGCAGTACCCTTGTAGTCCCCGCATATGCGCCAAGATCCATCCGGCTTCCTGACTGTCACTATTGGAGAGGCCCACTTCGAATGTCTGATCGGCTCCAATATCCCGTCACTTTGCAGCTTGTCCAATTCTTCTCTTCTGAGATGGACGTCACCAGCGCGAATGGAAGCAGTCTTGCCTTCATGAATCGAGGAGGCGCGTTCGGATCCACTTCTACTGAGACAGGAGGTCCCTTGTACTTTTCCAGACCACTGCTGAATTGAAGTGGAAATTCCATCCTCCAATCAGGAATCTTGTAATTATTGATGGCATGTATGCCCTGCACGGTGATTCCCAGCGGTCCGAACCAGTTTTGACCAAGAAGTGTTTGTCCCACTCCATTGACCACCACCAAAGGCAGCATAATTCTCTTGCCCTGATGGTTTACCTCCACGTCCGCAACACCTTTCATCTGCAGTGATTAAAGGCCTCACACCTGTAGCACAACAGATGTTTACCTTCCCCAGACAGAGTCAGTCGCTGGCAGTCTGCCTTTGAGTGACCAAGGCAACCGTCAGATTTTCATTTTTCCGCGAAAGTGACGGAAGAGCTTGGACAAATGTGCTTCATCAAATTTTGCATTCATGCCTGGCTATACCCAAGTGGAACCTATTCAGAAGATTCAGAGGCTTTCGGCATCACACATATTCAGAAGTGGTACAACCGTTTCAAATATGGCCAAAAATCAGTGGAAAGCGACTCACGTTTCAACAGGCCCTCAACAAGTCGAAATGACGAGGTCAGTGACCAAGTGCTGACTTTGGTTATGCAGGACTGTCATGTCACAGTCCGAGAACTATAAGCATTAGTACTATTGCATTTGATTTTGAGGGATAATTTGTCCTTGTGGAGTGTATCCAAGAAATTTTTCCCAAAGTTTCAGCTTGCCTGAGAAGAAGCAACTCCATCTGGAAGTCTCGCAGGACATTCTGGACTTCCCAAATGGTGACCCCGACTTCCTGAACACTGTGATGAGTCGTGGGTCGTAGCCCTGTTTACGTCGTTCCATCATTTTCGCGGAAACATGAAAATCCGACAGTGGCCTAGTACCCTCTGTCACTCTAAGGCTGACTGCCAGAGACTGACTCTCTCTGGGCGCGGGAAAAAATTCGCGAATACTCACGAAGGTACCCACCAGAGGACACCTCCCGTCCTTCATTTGTTTCCGCGAAAAACATAAAAGTCGGATACTTTTTGGACAGCCCCCATATAGGTACAGCCAATTAAAGAAAAGTCGCAGCCCATTTAACGAAAAAGAGGATGTCCATTTAAATGGATGTTTGGTCTCAGGAGGACAAGAAAATTACCAGTTCTCTATAGCAACAAAGATTGTCACAGACACATCTTTTTTTATTTCTTAATACACATTCCTTGCGAATCCCAGGACATTCGCTGCATTGACGAAAATCACACTCTAAATATGAGGGGGGAAAATAAAACTTAGCAGATCATGTGTAGCAGATGAGTGCCTAGCTTCAGAAGCAGCATCCACCATTTTTATCCGCGATTTAATTTTCGCGGCCCAAGTCAGATATTCGACACTAGGTGGCTACACCTACTGAGGCCAGATTGTAACCATGGGATACCAACAGATTACAGTTCTGTTGGCATCACTAGTTGCAATGCCAAAAAATGTTTTTGTTCATGTTGTCATATGTCGACATCGGGTCTCATCAGGAGCATGAAGCAGGATTGATGAAAGGGCCTAGTATACCTCAGAGGAGCTTGCCTACTGGTATAAGTGAGGCTAATGGGACATTTTTTTTATTTTATTGTCATTATTTTGGTCTGTATTTTAGAACTATAATTTTTTTCTCGTTTCTTATTGACAGTATGATAAGAAAATGCAACAGGAACTGACATTGTGTTACAAAAATTTTCTCGGGTCTCAGGAGGATATAACAAAATGTGTGATTAGGTCACAAAAAGTGCCTACTTCACTGGAGGGTGAACCTTTTGCACTTCACCATGACAGTTAAGAAGTTACGAATTACATTTTGATTCACCCTTGTAGATCTAAAAAAAAGGCATAAGTCGAGGATGCCATGGTATAAGTTTGGGTGTAAGTCAAGTCAATTTGTACCCATATTGTTTCCTGAATCTGTTGTTATCGTTATATTGTTTTGTGCAGAAGGTGGAGATTCAGCAGAGTCAAAGGCCAAGAAGCAGCTGAAAAGTCTGATTCAAGATCAGTTTGGATTGAGGAGGGGGGGAGGGAGTGGGAATGTGGAAGAGGAGGAAGGGAGAAGGAAGCGCCAAAGGCAGAGGGAGGAGCAGGCAGCTTTGAAGACAGCAAGGGTCAGGCATCCTGAGTCAACTAGCAGGATTGCTGGGTTGCAGCTGACGGTGAGGGATATAGAGAGCAGAATATGCTAACTAAATTTAAGTGTATTTAGGCATTACTTAGCATTCATATTGCATTTCAAAGGTGCATTTTGTCAGGTCTTGTGCCTTACAATCATGCTTGCTTATTTCTGCATGTAGACAGTTGGGTCATTCCATGTCAATTCCGTAAATTTTCAGAAAATTTGTGGCTCGACCCTTTTCGATTAAAAAATAAATAAATACATGTGTAACTTACTTAATGTCAAATCCAAAATTGTACACTCCTGGAGTTATATTTCACCGAGATACAAGCATGACAATCTCAACAATGTACACACACCGCCATATATTCCATTGTTAAACCATTACATTGTATACCTACATGATACATATCAAATGAAAGGTAATGAAGAGGATAATTTTATGGTGAAATAAAATCTCATCAAATGTTTTATTTTAAATTATAAAAAAATAAAACGCACAATCTCAATTTACTCTATATTTTGGATGGCCGTAAATCCCCCAGTTTGTGTGCTATCTGCTTTGTATTTGGGCAGTAGCACTTATGGTAGTATATACATCTGCCTGTAAAATATGTTCGTTCTAGGTGAAGTAGTCTTGGAAATAAAAAATTCTGAATATTTGAAAATTCACAAATTCGACAATTTCATCAATTTTAATAATAATTAATGTGTACCCCGTGCTAGGGCCATGGGCCCTCTTAGGGGGGTGGGATACCACCATATTTTTAAAAATCTGGAACTCTTTCGTTTTTACTTCTCGTATATGGGGATGGGATAGGGACGGAAGGAAGCGGCTGTGGCCTATAATTACGGACACGACCCCGGAATTTTCCTGGTGAGACCATGGGAAACCACAGAAAACCACGGTCAGGGTCGGCGGCCACCGGGATTCGAACCCAGGACCTCCCGATTAGCAGTCGGATACCATATCCCCTCCGCTACCACTGCTTCGGTCAATTTCATCAATTTTTGTCTCTGTGGGAGGCTGGACAGATTTCGTCATTTTATACATCAATCGATGCGCAAGATCAAGATCAAGAGCATTCTAGTGATATGAAAATCATCATTTGTCTCACACAGAGACAAAAATTGATGAAATTGTCGAATTTGTGAATTTTCTAATATTCACAATTTTTTATTTCCAAGACTACTTCACCTAGAACGAACATATTTTACAGGCAGATGTATATACTACCATAAGTGCTACTGCCCAAATTCAAAGCAGATAGCACAAATATTTGGGGATTTACGCCACCCTGTATATCACGTAGGTATACAATGTAATGGTTTAACAATGGAATATATGGCGGTGTGTGTACATTATTGAGATTGCCATGCTTATATCTCGGTGAAATACAGGGTGTTAATCCTAAGCGTGTCACCAGAAAAGGTGGTGGTAGAGGGCGCAGGTGTGAGCATTTTTGCATAAGGAACTAGGGGTCGGAAACGCACCCTCGCAGAGTTACGCCCTTTTGAAGTTTGCGGCAGGCAGTGTGCAAGGGGCGTGCGGCACGCGGCGGATGAGTGGGTGAGGGGGGCTTGGCAGGTGCGTTTCCAACCCCTAGTTCTTTATGCAAAAATGCTCACACCTGCACCCTTTAGCACCACCTTTTCTGGTGACACGCTTAGAATTTTACACCCTGTATAACTCCAGGGGGAGGATTCACAAAAGAGCGCAAAGGGATACACCTGCGTAAGTTCAGTTCATTTTTCGCCACCGGGGCAGTGGCGCTGCGAGTTGGATTCACAAAGCAGCGCAGCTGCTTACGACCGGGCGGATCTCTGCGCCTGGTCGGGGGGTAGGGTAAAATTAGGTTGGATGGCAAGTCAGGTTGGATGGCAAAGATTTTTGTTAAATTAAAATAGTTAGGAAATCGCGCCTTTCTAAAGTTGCCGTTTATTCATACTGTGGAGCCACCTTCCAGCTGTGTTACAAAAAATACTTCACTGCCATATATTGTGTGACAACCTAATTATCCGAAGAGGAAGCCATATTGGAAATTTTTTGGCGTCTGCTGGAGAGCGGCCGGACCTCACGGTCAAAAACAGATTAATAGTGAGTTAGAAAGTCAGTATTTCATAATTTAATGCATATGAATCCAATTTAGAGAGTTTAAAGAACAATTGTGACTAAACACAGTTTTGAAAAATTCACAATAGCGCTCGTACAGGCCTTAACAAAGTTGGCAAATTTTTAAGGTTGCACCTGTCATGGAGGCACTCATTTTCCAACTTGGACTTGTGGTCACTAACATTCAAGGTGCCTTCAGAGGAGCGGGTCTGGTCCCACTAAACAGCTTTAAGGCGCGTTCACACTAGCTACGAAACGAACGGAACGGTATGACGGAACGAAAGGAAAGAGGGGAAAGGTGTTCAGACACAAAACGAGTGGCGTGGCTTTAGCCTCTGTATCCCGCAGCGCATGCGCTGTGCTTGAATTCTCGGGGAGGAAGCCGGATCTCCCTCGGGCTCTCCCTCCCTTCGGACCGGTATCATACTCTTCTCTTCTCCCATCTCCCGAGGCCCGCTCCCCCTGGGTCTCGACTCCCGACTGATGTCCTTCGTCCTGTCCTCGCCAGAGGCGCTGCCGGATTTCCCTTTCACTTTCACTCGCCACACCCCTGCCGCTTTCCTGGCTCTTCCATTGGTGGATAGGTCCGTAAGCCTACGTATTCCGTATTCCGTGTCCGTCAAAGGTTGATTTCTCCCGTCTTTTCCGTTTCGTAATCCCTTTCACTTTTCGTCATCCTCAAGTGGGCTCTGATTGGTCCACTCTTTCGGATCGTTCTTTTCGTATGCTCCCGTCAGCTAGTGTGAACCCCCCTTTAATAGTGATTATTATTTCTGATAGACCTAATAAATTGCCATGTAACCTTACACTTTGCCATGCAACCTGATGGGCTTGCCATTCAACCTACTGTTTTGAAAAATCTTACTATTTGCAGCTGAAATTTAGAAGTTAATTAACATATAATGTATTGCTTATTTGCTTTCTGTAATTATTTACTTATGGTGAAGGATATTTGAAAAATGATATTGGCCCAAAACTTTGGTTAAAATGGTGAACCTAACCTCGTAAAAAAAATTTGCTTGGAAAATTTGCCATCCAACCTTACTTTACCCTACGTGTAAGTGGGAGAATCTGACAATATGTAAGTATCTTTTGCAGAATTTCTGAAGAGTCTTGAATCTCATGCTGCGCAACCGCTCTGCCATTGTACGTAAGAGGTTAAGGTGTCCTCTCACTCTGTTATTGTTCCATTTTGGTGGCACAATCAGGCTGGTTTTAAAAAAGGGTGTCGCACTTGCCCGTAACTAGACATGGTCAGGGGCAAGTGCATACCCAATTAATATGGGTATATGGATCGAAGTGCAAAATTGTAGGAATAAAGCTAGTTGTCGCCAAAAGAGGCGACAAGACATCTTTTTGTGGTCACTAATGGATATTCCACGACTGGTTACAGGCTAATTTCGAACACTGGTGTTAAAACATTTCCACATAATGCATGTTATTCCGATAATGCCAGTACTGTTAGCCAACCTGTTGAGGAGCATTGAATAAAAGTTTGACCTGTAAGGACTTCTCAGAATTTAATTTTATTCAGAATATACAGACTGAACGAGGAAGTTTGTGTCTTTGTGGCACTAGTCCTATGCAACTCGAACAATATTTATTGCTCTGAGAGAATTCCACAATCGCACTTACCCCATATCATGGGGCAAGTGCGGCACCGTGCACCACGTACCTATTTGATTTTTTTCCGGAGCACCCACATAGATGAATGTTATGTAATAGGCCACTTTGAAAGCCAGTAAGATAAGGTAAGGTATATTGCCCATTACTTTTTTTTCTTAATTGCTAATTACTGAGGAATGCCTTTAAACTGCACCTAATCAAAATTCAGCCGCACTTACCCCAACTTACCCTAATGCGATATAATTTTTTATAAAATTTTGTGTCTTTTTTTTCTTTATAGTCTCGAGAATCATACCTGAACATGGTGCAGGAGACACTGCAGAAAAATTATGATGCAGCGAAGGAAGGAGACCCATTTATTAAGCTCCTTAGGGAAAGGGACATTCTTCAGGCAGCCATCACTCTGGAGGATCAGGTCTTCTGCTCAAGCAAAGTGGCCATGATGTATAGAAAAGGAATGGCTGACTTGGTCAGTACATTTATAGCTCAGTATTGTTATATTTTTGCAGGCACAGTTTCGGAAGGAAACTAATAATTATTTTGTTTGAATTTGTTCCTCATTCCTCAGTGACTACCTGTTTCTGTGAGAATGTCGGAAAAGCAAAACATGTCCAAAACCATACCTCACTTCCACTTCTATACCATAACTTGGGGTCTCATTAGCTACTTTTTATGTATTTTAAAAGATTCCTCATTGGAATACAGGAAATGTTCAATTTTATATTCGTACACAAGGGGCGACACAGTGGTGTAGTGGTTACCGCCACAGCATTCCACTTCGGAGGTCCCGAGTTCGAACCCCGGATAGGACAGAGGATACTTATGTGGACAGATGCTAGAGTTTCGATGGGTTATCGCTGTGTTCCCATGGGCTTTTTGGGGGCTCTCCAGTTTCCTCCCACAAGCAAAATCCATCACAGCACAGGTAGTCCGGAGGTTAAGCGACTTCACGTTGCATTTTGGTATTAAAGCATGCTGCTTTGCTGAAGGACTATATGGACCCTCCCCTTCATTTTAAGAAATGTTGCCACGGTCGTAACCTGTGCAGAGGCACGATGTACAGGGTGTCTACCGCTCAGGGACCGGTATTGGTGTAACCCGATTCTGAGCGACAGAAATGTCCGATCGACATCGGTTTTTTACCAGTTGGGGCGGGAATGGATGCCGGACTCTTCCCAATCAAAAGTTATCCTCAAATTATAATTTTCCCGCCAAAAAATTTAAAAAAGCGCAAGTGTAGTTCAAAAAAATTCAAAAAGGTTCGATGATCTGGAAACACGTTAAAGCACCGTAGAAATGTGTGATGAAATGGAAGCTCTCAATTTCAGGGTTTCTAATGATGTACTCCAGATGCCTGTGTGATAATTAGAAACCCATTAATTCCCGTAAACAAGATGGCCGGCGCGTGGCGCCCCGTGGGCGCCGCCTACTTCACAGCCCTGCATACTCATACGCACATATATAAGTTATATAATATAATAATGTATAATATAATTATATAATATTATATTATATTATATTATATTTATTTATTATTATATTATATATTATTATTATTATTATTATTATTATTAATTATATATATTATTATATTATTATTATATTTATTATATTATTATTATATATATAATTATATATATATATATATATATATATATATATATATATATATATATATATATATATATATATATATATATATATATATATATATATATATATATATATATATATATGTGTGTGTGTGTGTGTGTATACAGGGTGGTCGGTAAATGGCGCACAAGCTTCAGGTAGCGAGATTCGTTGTGAAAAACCAGTATATGGAAGTGAAGGTCATATTGCTCTACGAGGCCTGGTTAGGGCTCACGAGGCCTCCAAAGTTTGGGCCAAATCATGACGTCACATCCGCCCGCGAAATCCAAACACTACCGTATCGCTACTGTCTGTGACTTCGTTGCCAGGGATTGCCATGTTGACATCACCCACATGTTCACCAAACAATGGAACCGTATAAACTGGCTGGGACGTTGCCAGGCTTTGCCATACCGTCGTCGCCGAGTTCCTGGCAACGTCCCGGCGAGTTTATACGGTTCCATTGTTTGGTGAACATGTGGGGGATGTCAACATGGCAATCCCTGGCAACGAAATCACAGACAGTAGCGATACGGTAGTGTTTGGATTTCGCGGGCGGATGTGACGTCATGATTTGGCCCAAACTTTGGAGGCCTCGTGAGCCCTAACCAGGCCTCGTAGAGCAATATGACCTTCACTTCCATATACTGGTTTTTCACAACGAATCTCGCTACCTGAAGCTTGTGCGCCATTTACCGACCGCCCTGTATATATGATGCATTCCACGTCAAGCGGAGCACCTTCCGACAAATCTTTGAGGACCTTGACCAAAATTTAATGACATGTTCTACTCATCGACCTAAGCAGGAACCCAAATTATTATACCTCTGCGTTGCGTGGTTGCGTAACCACAGGGTGTCAAATGTGCCCATTTTCGAGCATTTTTGCTACGTTCGCGGTCACTTTGACGGCCATATCTCCTAGAAGGTCAGGTCAAATACAACATTTGATGTGTGCATTCGAAGGGGCATTTTACGCTCTATGAGATGGTCTTGTTCATTTTTAAGAAATCCAAAAATGTAAAGTCAAAGATGGCGCCAGAAACTTTGATTTTGGCATTGCTTATTGATGGCCCCCTACCACTTCTTTTGAATGGCACTTAAAATGACAAGGGCAATGTCTACTTCATATTTCCGAAAAATCTGGAGAACCCTTTTTCGATATTTGCCGACAATAATAACTTTTTTGGTTTCAAACGCGTCCCGTCAGTGTGGTCACCTCATTTGGTGGACCATAACTCGGAGAAGCTCATGTCAAATCTTATATTTGATATGCGTATGGGAAAGGTATTTTTATGCTCCAGGAGATGGTCTTACCCAAAATTCAAAAATTCAAAAATTTAAAGTCAAAGATGGCGCCCAAAACTTTGATTTTGATATTGCTTATTGATGGCCCCTTACGATATCTTTTGGATGGCACTTAAAATGATCAGGGTAATGTTTAATTGACATTTTCGCAAAATCTGGAGAACCCTTTTTTGATATTTGCCAAATATAAAAATATTTTAGTTGCAAGACGTGTAGCGTAAGAGTAGTCACATCAATATTAGTAATGAAATTACTCCAAATGTGTTGGGTTAAATATTCATGCTACAGATCGTGAGAATTCCAGATTCTAGCGCTCTACGTGGGTAATAATAAATAACAATTTTAGTGACATACTAAAAAGATAATTCGCATGAAGTTAACAGAAGCGCCCATTTTTAAGCCCCTGTTTAACTTTATGCGGATTATCTTTTTATTAGGCAATAGCGAAATCGGTATTTGCATTATATTCTATGTAGTGTTAGAATCAGGCATTCTATTGATGTGCAGCATGAATATTTAACGCAACATATTTGGAGTAATTTTATTGCTAATTGATGTGACTACTCTTACGCTACACGTCTTGCAACTAAAATATTTTTATATT
>JYFJ02008460.1:0-12344 GCA_000934665.2 Catajapyx aquilonaris
CCGCTTCTTGGTTCGTCTTGCAGACTTGTTTGTCCACATTTGAAACGTCTATGCCACCTTACCACTGTGGCATATGATGGGGCATTGTCACCATACGAGGAAACCAGCTCATCATGAATCTCTTTGGTTTTGTGCCCCTTCAAATGAAGGAAACGAATCACCGCGCGAACCTCAACCTGCTCCACCGGCTGCGCCATTTTGGTTTTGACGCCCTAGCGGCGGTCCGCGTTATTACCGCGCGGGATTATTTGCATATGCTGAGAGTTCAAGGATGTGTCCTTTACTCCCAGCAAAAATAATTGCGATATTGCCTTTTTAAAAAGGCAATGATCAGAACTTTATGACCGTCTCTCGTACATTTCCGTGTGAAGGCCTGTTTATACCGTCGGGAAGTGAGCCCAGTTCGCGCGAACTAATTTTCTGCCAGGCACTCGAATCGTACTATCCGTTTACGCCATTGCGGTCGCACAGCCAGCGAGGAGTGGGAGGAGAGGAGTGGCCAGGTCAGGGATGGGGAGGGCTGGGGAAGACTGGTCATAGTGCCCATGGCCTCCACCACTTCGTTCCACATGACCTCATGTAGCCCCCTGTCCCGGTGGTCCTGTCGGCCCTTATCCCAGATGCAGGGGCGGGCCCGCACTTCCGCGATGAATTTTCCCTTCCATTCCGCCGCCTGCCTCTTCTTCTCCTCCGCCCGCTCTTTCGCAAGTTGCTTCTTTGTGGGAGCCATCTTGGACACTGACACGATGGAGTAGGACCAGGGGGAGGGGGGGTAGAGGGTGCCCTTGTTCCTCCTGCCTTCCGAGCTCCTACCTGACAAATCCATCTGAATGCTTTCATAATATTCACTAGGAGATCTAATATGCTTATTCGGATGATAGTCAAAATAGACTTCGTCCCACTGTTCACCAATTTTCATATAGCCGCAAAAGTGCTCGGCTCTCTAGCCCACGCACAACCAACATGAATGTATCTGATTTATCACCTTCTGTCCATCAATCATTTTTACGGACCACGCACGCAGAAAGTTGGGGGACACTAAATGCCTACCATTCTGCCCACCAACCATTAACACTTGTCCTAAGCTTACTCCTTGCACTTCTTCAAACAGATAATTTATTACTTCGATCATTCTTACTGAGTAGGCCTACTTTATCGAGCAGGTGTAGAGCCAGGGAAGGTTTTGATTAATGGTTCTTAGCAATGCAAAGCAAACTTCACTGGCTGTTTCCCAGCTTAATTCAGTTACCTGGAGGTAGTGCAACTGGACCTTGGTGAGAGAGGATATCGAATTTTCATAACTTACGAAGAGGAAGTAAACAATGTTTATCTTCTGTAGTTGACGACATTCAAAAACATCAGTTTCTTGACCTTATCTGATTTCAGTCTATTACGGCGTTCTGTAATAAAACAAGCTGCTTTGGAGAAAACTCGTTCACAGGGCACTGATGTTGCCATAGCACACAGCTTCTTGGCCAGCTTGGAAAGAGATGGAAAAGTCTTTTCGTGGTCTCGACATCATTGCATATGGTCTTCCTTCCTGCCGTACCTTGCGCACATATTGCTAAACCGCATGTCTGTTTCTTGATTCTTAATCTGCACTTCTGAAAAAGCCGACATATATGCCTGAACATCCTTTACCATTTGGTGAGAAATGGTAATGACACTCTCATCTTCCAGAAAATTCATCAAATTCGTCAAAAAATCAAATCGATCATATGTCCAATGGACACGTCTCACAGCGACTTTCAAATACTCCTTCTGCACATAACCGTCTACATCCTGAAAATAAATCGATTTTACATATCTAAAAAGCCAACGCTTCATGACCTCATACCTTAACTGTTCTGCGGATGAAAGGGATGATGGTCGGATCGCAACCACATGTCCCGCTTCCGCGATGCTACCTGACAAATCCATCTGAATGCTTTCATATTATTCACTAGGAGATCTAATATGCTTATTCGGATGATAGTCAAAATAGACTTCGTCCCACTGTTCACCAATTTTCATCTAGCCGCAAAAGTGCTCGGCTCTCAAGCCCACGCACAACCAACATGAATGTATCTGATTTCAATTGAATACTAAAAAATTAATATGAACATTCCAATGTGTTAGGCCCAGCACCCAAGATATATAAAAAAAGAAGCGCGATGTTTTTTTACGGATGCCTTCAGCGGCACCCCTGATCGGCTGATCATGGCACTCTTCCACAGTTTATTATTTATGAATTTCGGTACGGAAAAATTGTCTCATTTCCCAGGTCCATCAATCATTTTTACGGACCACGCACGCAGAAAGTTGGCGGACACTAAATGCCTACCATTCTGCCCACCAACCATTAACACTTGTCCTTAGCTTACTCCTTGCACTTCTTCAAACAGATAATTACTTCGATCATTCTTACTGAGTAGCTTCTTACCACACATATTACACATCATCTCATGACTCAATCTATTATTCCCTTTCAACGCTTTGTAACACGGAATAGCGTTACCAAATATCTTCAAGTAATCGGGTGTCTGGAGCGGAGCTCCAAACCAGCTGATCGAACAACCATTCCCACGTGTGTTAGACTCTACGTTCCTGATTCTCAACCTAACTTTAGGACTCGTCGATATGTCATAGACATATATCGTTCTGAAAGTACCATCAATCCAAGTCGTCTTAATCTTCTGCGTGTACATGACATTCGGCTCAATGCAACACGCAGGACTTATTTCGTGCCCTGATGAATTACACGTAACACAGCAGAAGTAATTTGAATATATAGGGACTGTCCTCAACAGGCAATTATGTAGGAGCTGCTATTAAATAATAATTGCGAATGTGTCAGTACATGGCAAAAATAGAGGTATAAAATGCTGATTTCTCTTGCTTGACCTCAAAATTATGGTTTTTCTTATTCCTAACGCCAACTTTAACATGACTCACAATTTCCTATTGATAAATTACACGAACTAAGCTGGATAACATTTTTACTTGTTAAATTATCAGCACTTTTCACTCACTTCTGCACATTTCTTGTGTTGCCGATACAGCAGCAGGATATTTTATCACGAACACAAAGTATGCAGCCATGAGGCACAATAGGGCCTCAATTGGTGATTCCACGTGTTGAATGGCTAGTTCCTTTTCTATGAATTTATAGAAACTCTGGTTGTGAATAAATCAGTCCCTGAAATAAAAATATCATCTCTCACACACACACACTCATAATCTGGGATGGTATATGGGAATCTGTCGTGAAGACCCCCGACAGACTGGATTCGGTGGATGTACCAATCCAGGGCTGCCTTCCCCAAAAGCGTGTGGATGAAGGCGACACGGGGAAGACGACCAGCTACATGGTACAATTTTCGTATATTCAGTTGAAAATAAATAATACACATATTTATAATATGGTGGGATACATAAATTATATCGAAGAGCATAATGAAGGTTCATTACCTGAAGCTTTTCACTGAGACGAACACCATAGTTGAGTAATCTTTCAGATGAAAAAAAGTGCTATGACAAACTTGGACGTCAATATTGAACACAGCAAGACATGAGCCTCTGTTGCTATCTCTACATCATTCCAAGTAGTGATCTCTTGTAGCGCCTCAATTACTTGATCAAACAATAAAACCCTAACTGTGACAGCATCATGTCTCTCCACCCAGCGAGTAAGGCATAATTTCTTCAGTTTTTTGACAGTGATTTCTGTTCTTTCATGATTAATCGTGTTAATCTTGCCAGTGAGAACAAGGTTTCGTTTTGGTGTATTCAATAAACTAGAGATTTTCCCTATTGTCCCCAAGCTGTTTCGGATAGCTGTAACTCGGTATAAATGCACTACTATTAGCTACGTTCAAACAGTGTGATGCACAGTGGGCGTAAGGGGCTTTTGGGTATTGCTCATGTATAATTGCTTGAGCGCCATTGTACTCACCACTCATTGCAGGAGCGCCCTCAAATCCTTGCCCACGAAGGAAACACACATCAATGTTGCAGTCTGCGAGGCCTTTCAGAATACCAGTTGCAATTGCCTTTCCTGTGGTTTCCGTCAAAGGCACAAACATAAGAAAGTTCTCTCCTGTCTTATATTCACTTCTAATGCACTCATCATCTGTGTCAAATTGTTTTAAATACCGAATGCATAGTGTCATTTGCTCTACATTAGCAATGTCTATTGTTTCATCTGCTAAAACTGCAGAACATATGGCCTCATTAGTCTCAGTGATGTGCTGCACAACGAAATCCTCACATGCTGAAATTATATCGTTTTGAATCTTCCAACTTATGTACGTTGCATTTTTGGCACTTTGTGAGTGAGTCTTTAATTCTTCATCTCCTGCATTAACTTGGAGTCGCCAAAGAGCTCTGAAATTTCCTTCGTTTTGACATGGTTCTGACAAAAGTCGAAATTCCCATGTCTCTATATGCCCTCCACCTCTCTTTTGTGAAGGAACGGCAGACCTTCCAGAAGTGTGACTTTGACCTGGACTAGGTTTGGTCTTGGCTGAATGATTTTATAAAATTGTGTGAAACCAATAAGGTTACATGCAATATCCCACCTAAAAGTTATAAAATCAACTTACCTTTCAGCAGTAGATGAATCCTAAACTTCCACATGTGGTAAATCTGAAATTAGTACATGTGCAAGAATATGCTAATGATACTTGACATACAGAAAAGTATACGAACTTTGACTTTGTCACGTACAGCTGGCCTTGTGTCTGAAAATAGTAACTGGAGTTTCTATTATTTAGAGCCACTGTACCGTCAGTTTTCGTAAGGAAAGGAAAATTATGGCTTGGTGTTATTAACTCATTCCGGCCATTGTATGGGCACTTCACCTCCACTGTCATAGTGGTACCTACAAGCCCGTCTGGTGAACCACCAAGAAATAGGTGGAGCTCGTCTACAAAATACCCCGCCTTCTCCACTTTCACACGAAGTTCTTCCTCCAATTTCCTAATGGCCACTGGTTCGAACTTCTTCCCATGCAACGTGGCACTTGTTGCAAAATGTCTTGGCTGCAGAATTGTAGAGCATAGCTTCATCATCTTGCGCCTGTTGGTTGCTTTACAAATACTGCCCAAGTGTGATGCCGTCAGTCTCCAGGCGCGCTCATCATTCCAGCATGCCGCCTGTGACCTTGTGGCCCTCTCAATTTGCTTCGCTTCTTCACTTGTCACCTGAAGATTGTGAGATAGCACAGTATGATGATACTGACCATATCACAGAATTAATTAAGTCTCAACTTCAGTGAATTGTCAACCCAATGCCTTGTAGAGTCATGCTCCCTGTCAGCAACCTGAAGCCTTGGAGTATGCAAATTTCATCGTAACATCTTCATTTTTGTCCTTGCTAAAATTTAGGACCATGTTTCGTAAACGATCCTGTAGTCCGGAATCATTCCTCCGATGAACTGGCCTAGGATCATCCGAACTTTGTCACCCAGAGATTTTGTAAGAGTACGGCCAAAATCTTCGACAGGGGAGGTGTGTGCAATCCTCTTAGGTTGGTGGAACGTTGTAGTCGAGTTGTGCAGCTTTTCTCAATCAACAACGCCCCAGTCTCCTTCCTGCAGCACGAGTAGCACGGCTGCGACGTTTGCATGTGGCATGCGGGCCTTTTCCTGCCACACACCCACACGTGTTTATGACGTCGCCTCAGAATATCGGAGTGTTTTATATCCCCGAAAGTTCATTCTGAGAAAAACGAGCTTCAGAGTTTAAAAAATTGCCAGAATTGCATTAATCATAATGACGTGCAAAAGCTTCGGTATAGTGCAGTCATTCATATTGCAATTAATCAGACACGTACAGATTAGACGTGCTTGACACTTCTTTGCGGTATTGGTGACAGCCAGTAAGAACTTTGGCCTTGCCTTGGCCTTACCCTCAGTAACTGCAGCAAGGATTTCCTGCTGTTGTTGGCGTCGCTGGATTCTGGTTGTGCCTGCAGCAAGTAATGAACCAGCATTGTAAATCAATTTCAGTACAATTTCGAGGATGAGTTCATATTCCTCTCCTGATGATGATATCAATGTTATGCAATAGCTCTTGAGCACACTGGAAACTGTGGCACATTTATTACAATTAGGGGTAGCTCCAAATTTACCTTTTACTTTATGAGCTCCTAATTTTTCACTTGCTTTCAAGATAAAAATGTAACTCTGCTTAATAGTTAAGAATGAGATCTCGGTTGCAAGTGTTTTTCGTATCCTTACTTCCTACCTTACATCTCACTCAAGAAATGGATTCGGGCTAGTTGCTGACTAGGAAGGTTTTCACTTTTCAGGGTCCGTATTTCACACTGCTGCCACACATTCCATCCCAGGGCCCAAAAGCAAACGTGCACTTGTTCCTCCCTTGACCAAGAAATATTCCCCTGGGTGGGAACTTGCCAGAGCCCCGTGAATGTCATTGTACCTTACAAGGACCTGTACACTTCCGCGCGGTGTTCCAAACCAGCACAATTTTGGACTTACTTTGTACTGTGGTTCTGGGCTCGGGTGTTGACATGACGCTACTTTCTGATGTGGAGGGCTGGGTCAGGTCTCCACTCTCGCTGGCAGTAGGTGAAGATGTACCTGTCATGGTGTGTAAAAGAAACATTAGCTGCAGATAACAAAACTTTTTGTATGCACTTCACATCAGGTTTCACTTGAACACTGACAGCATGCTCTGGTCTGTCTTTGTAAGCCCTTGCACAAGCCTTCAGACCACGCCTTGCCACTGAATCTGCTTGGAGCATACATGGATCCAGGGTTAAAACAAATCACTTGTGCAACTAGCAAAGATAGTGAATTGTGTGATGACCGTACCTCCCTGTACCACCAGCGGGTCCTCACTCCACAGCTGGCCGACATTCTCTTCATCCTCAGAGCAGGGTGCTTCTGTAATGAGGTAAATGTTACAATGCCCGGAATAATTTAGTTGTTTGGTTTTCCCCTGGGTTCACGGGTAAAACAGGCACCTACCTTGGGTTATAGGCTGTCCCGCCAGGATTTGTGCTGCTTGGGCTAGCGCTGCAGCTGGCGTAGACTCCAAAAGGAATGCAGGCCTCTCCGATGGTCTCCCACCCTACACCCCGTCAATGAAGTTGAAATGTTCCCATTGCACCCTCCCCGACCCGGACGTGCACCTCGCCTTTTTTACGTCGTGATATTTTCTTACAAGCTTTCGGACCTTCTCGCGGCACTGCACCGCAGTTCGGCCGCTACCGCACGTTGCCTTCAGGTCCTCTGCGATGCGCCCAAGCACCACCTTATTTCGGGCGGCGTTTTTCAGCGCCTCCTGACACCGGGGCTGCCCCCAGATGTCCAGGAGGTTCAGGGTCTCGTCCCTACTCCAAGGGGTTCGCTACACCCCCTGAACCAGTGGCCGCCGCCATTTCTCCCCGACTCGAGTGGAATGGTGGAGTAGGAGGGTAGAGGGAGTTGGGGAGGGCCGCTACTGCGCATGTGTTACTCCTGGCAAACGTGGATGGCCAGCTCGGCCAGCTTTTCCTGGCGCGGGTGGCGACCTTCCGTTCCTGGCCACTGGCGTGTGAACGGTCTTGGCGACCTTTGGCCAGGAGACTTCCTGGCCAAAGGTCGCTCGTGTGAACGCGCCTATAGATTCCTGTCTTCCTGAAACCGCTCTTTGTTTTCTGGGGTCAAATTACTCCCAAGCCATACCCATCAACTTGGCAAAAGAGACTTTTGGTGGACGCTGTCCGACGTGATGACGCTGCCATGTCACCAAATGCTTGTCCCATGCTATTTTCAGGCCACTGAAGCACGCAATGTCTCGTGGTTGCAGCAGATGGGTGGTGTGTGGGGGATGCTTCACCAGCGTCACATGTGCATCGTTTGCAGCCATGATTACTTGGGGAATAGACAGAAGCCTAGCAATAACTTAGCTTCACCCAAGTTTTTTAAAAAACAGTCTTCCTTCAATTGGGAAGACAGCCTATAGCAAACTCGTCTTT
Source organism: Catajapyx aquilonaris (assembly GCA_000934665.2). Taxonomy (NCBI): domain Eukaryota; kingdom Metazoa; phylum Arthropoda; class Diplura; order Dicellurata; family Japygidae; genus Catajapyx; species Catajapyx aquilonaris. Next base: position 7,966 of record JYFJ02008460.1, read on the forward strand.
CTATAGGGGGGGGGGCTCCAATCAGCAAGGCTGCAACTCTTTCTGTGAAATCTGGCAGGGGGAACTGTGGCATAGAGAATATGCATGTATTACATACCATTATAGGGGCACTGTGAGTGATTATTGTCCTAACCCAAAAAAATTCTGTATTTGGCCGTGAGGACTGCTTCATTTATTTGGTGTCATTGGAACAGTTTTTGGTATTACATAAATAAACTGCCCCCTTTGGTACGCCATCACTGGCCATGGGCAATGTAACTCATCACATGTTAAATTTTCTCGAACTCTGACCTACTACAAACTAATGCATTCCTCTTCATGCAAAATCGACTAACAATAAGTGGGCACACTCGAAAATAGACCACACTGTCACACAAAACAATCCATTGCAAAATTAACATCCAGGATGGAAGGAAAACCATAGTTTCTAGCGATCCTACCAACACTACATCATCTAACTTAAATGTTACATTGGAAACACACACTTCCCTGCAGATAATTGCCTTGCTACCAAGTGAGGTGCACCTGCACGAATAATCTGATCATCAATGGTGATTGTGCCCATCATTTTTGATGCAACAGTCGTGAACGCAGTTCCTTACTATCACCAGAGCCATCAAATAGGTTGCATAAAAAATTAACTTGCATAAATTCGCTAACAGATTGATGAAGTTAAAAAATTCTTCGTTTTCGACACAGCATTTCCCCCTTCTGTCCTCATGGTCCAATGATTCCTAGATGGCCCATCACTGGGCTTACATGGCCTCCCAGAGGGCGTCTTCGTTGGCGAACCTTAACCCCTCCGTTCGTCGCAACCCTTGGGAGGCCCCTCCAAGAACACCATGCTTGGGTTGTTATCCAGCTGCAAAGGAATAAGTGGCCAGGACTTGTCACTGACATCATTACTCTCTCTATCCAAGAGTAAGATGTATGCTATGAAATTACCAATTGATTGACGATTCGGGTTGTGTGGATGTGGGAGCGATCCTGCAACATATAGAAGCACCCATCTGGGCACGTCCCTCCACCAACGACAGTGTGTCCTCTTGAAGGCATAGGACACGTAGTCCACCCCCTTCGAGCGCCCCAGAACCGGGACAATGCGGGGAACCTTCAGCGCCACGTCCCAACTGTTCAGGCAGTTCCTTCGCTTCGGAAAACAATTGCCCGAAAACAGCCTCCTGTCTCTTCTGTTCGAGTTCGAGAACGCTCATGGTGTCCTTCATCGCATTTGTTGCCCGCTTCAAGTCTATGGACGCTGTTTGAAGGAACCGGCTGAGTGAAACAGTTGTCCCTAGTACGTCACTCAGGCAGATGGAAGACAATTTGAACTTCGGACTGCGCAGACCCTGTAGAAGGCATTGGGCGTCGGACGCAGTTATACTATCCTCCCACGATGAAATCTCGTTCAGGGTATCGCATATTTTTATCAAGGTATCGCCCTGAAACTGTTGATGCCCATCGTGCCTCTCCACCCAACGCGTCTCGCAGATCCCCTGAACTGTAGTGCCACCAAGGTGCTCTTTAAATACTCTCTCTTGTCCGAGGAATTTGCAAATGACACTAGCTTTTTCATTGTTGCCGTAGCATTGCGGCAAAGCGTGACCTTATATCTTGCCAGTGAATTGTTCAAGACATGGTTGCTGCAAGGGCAACGTTTTGCGTGAATGGCTATCTTGCTAAGTTTCTGAACTGCACCCTTCGTATATACCAGAAGCCATAATAACTGAGCAACTGTAATTTCTGATTCCAACACATTTTGTCAGATCTACACCAAATTCCTTGCGCAGATGCCCAACTATGTGTGCCAGAGCGACGCCAGTTAGGCGACGCTCTCTACTTTCATCTTCCGGTCGAATCATCTCATATGCATTACAGAATGTCATGAAGCCCTCCGTGATCCCTCCGTCGTGGAGGTAGCGGAGAGATGGACTGAGCTGCTCGGTGTGAGATAACGTCCGTATAGTTTCATCAAACATAATAGAAAATAACTTTGATTTTCTAATCCTTGCCGAAATGACTTCTTGAATTTCTTCTTTGCATATGTCAATAAGTTGATTCTGTACAGCTTATTATGTACGTCGCATTTGGAGAAGATGTTTCTAAATGACGGCGTAAAACTTTGTGAGTGAGTGTTCAATTCTTCATCGCCTGCATTAACTTGAAGTCGCCAAAGAGCTCTGACTTCGTTTTGACATGGTTGTTCTGACAAAGGTCGAAATTCCCGTAGTCTCTATATGCCCTCTACCTCTATTTTGTGAAGGAACGGCTGACCTTCCAGAAGTGTGACTTTGACCTGGACTAGGTTTGGTCTTGACTGAAAGATTATATAAAATTGTGTGAAACCAATAAGGTTACATGCAATCACCTAAAAATTATAAAGTCAACTTACCTTTCAGCAGTAGATGAATCCTAAACTTCCACATGTGGTAAATCTGAAATTAGTACATGTGCAAGAATATGCTAATGATACTTGACCTACAGAAAAGTATATGAACTTTGACTTTGTCACGTACAGCTGGCCTTGTATCTGAAAATAGTAACTGGAGTTTCTATTTAGAACCACTGTATACCGTCAGTTTTCGTAAGGAAAGGAAAATTATGGCCTGGTGTTATTAACTCATTCCGGCCATTGTATGGGCACTTCACCTCCACTGTCATAGTGGTACCTACAAGCCCGTCTGGTGAACCACCAAGAAATGGGTGGAGCTCGTCTACAAAATACCCCGCCTTCTCCACTTTCACATGAAGCTCCTCCTCCAATTTCCTAATGGCCACTGGTTCGAACTTCTTCCCATGCAACGTGGCACTTGTTGCAAAATGTCTTGGCTGCAGAATTGTAGAGCATAGCTTCATCATGTTGCGCCTGTTGGTTGCTTTACACATACTGCCCTAGTGTGATGCCGTCAGTCTCCAGGCGCGCTCACCAGAACCAACATGTATAAAGATCTATAACAGTTGCATTTTAAAAATATACTCGTAACGTTTTGTTCAACTTGTTACACTCGATTGAAATTTTATAGTCGCTACTGTAATAAATGCTCAAGTAAAGTGATAATTAAGTAATTAATTATCTCCCTTTTTTATATAAAAAAAGTATAAAAATATATAAACAAAAAAATAAAACCTTTGGTTCAGTTAACGTTGGGGTCGGGGTTCTATTGCCTGCCCTCCCCCCCAACGTCACAGGTGCTTGGCGCAGTATAGCCATTGCTGCTGTTGCGCCATTAAACCTTCAATCAATCATCATTCCAGCATGCCGCCTGTGACCTTGTGGCCCGCTCAATTTGCTTCGCTTCTTCACTTGTCACCTGAAGATTGTGAGATAGCACAGTATGATGATACTGACCATATCACTGAATTAATTTAGTCTCAACTTCAATTGTCAACCCAATGCTCCGTAAAGGGAAGCCTTGTAGAGTCATGCTCCCTGTCAGCAACCTGAAGCCTTGGAGTATGCAAATCTCATCGTAACATCTTCATTTTTGTCCTTGCCGGTTCTTCAACCCGGATGCTGGGGTGCATCCGTATGGTGTCACTTAAAAATGCTCCGGAACAGGCTTCTGATAGTTCTCATCCACCCCGAACGTCACTTTGTTATGCACACTCACTCTGATGTCCATCGCGAACCTATTTCTCTCTGGATCACGGCCCAAAATAGTCTGTTGATTCACTCCACGCATTGAGGTGCATTATTTTTATTCTCTCTCCCCATTTGGTTCCTGGAATTTTCAAGTCCTTGTTAAATCGGGCAATCTGTCTGTCTATGGCTAAGTCGATGGCTCCAGAAGTCTGATCCTCCACCCTTTGCGGCTTATGTTGTGGAGGGATTTGCAGAAATGATGATTGAGATGACGTAGTAGAGGATGAGGCAAGTGATGTCTTTTTAATTGAAACAAGGTTATCGACTTTCTCATGAATGATTATAATGTCGCTTCCCATTTGGCTCATTTGATCTCTCTCACTCCCTCTCGCGCCCCGAGGCGGGACGGATGTCCAAAAGGACGTCGGGGCCACCGGATTGCCACCAGGACAGACACGAGGACCAAACAAGTTCCTCGTCTCCTGTCGCCGAGACTTCTGTATGAGCGACCGTTACAGCTGATCCTGCTCCGACGCCATCTTTGATAGCTTTTCAGGGTGTTCCAACTTTTCACGTGAAATTGCCGCACACCTCCGGCGCTCACTACAGCAGCGACTCTGCCTCACAGCAGACCACGTGCAGTTATATAATATCGTTGTTCATCCGGTGACTTCCCCATCAGAATCAACTTCCCAGCCAGATTCTGCCTCCCAATCCGTCCCCAAGACCAGCGGGTCCTTCCCTCGAAGGCCCAAAGCTTGGTGGACCGAGGAGTGCCAGGCGGCACGCAAGGCAC
>JYFJ02008461.1:0-12603 GCA_000934665.2 Catajapyx aquilonaris
GGGGTTCCAATGGATACCATGGTCGGTCACTGGGGGGGAGGGGGGGGGTCAAAGTCACGTGGTATATGGACGATCCCTAAGTGGTATTTAAATTTTCAGCTTTCATCCGTTCTGCTTTTGTAGCAGCAATTGGGTCCTAATGTTCTCATTGGTTGTTTGTCAATATTTTAAAACTAATTATTTTTTCGCATTTTTTACTGAAGAAATGTTCAGAAAATGCAATAGGAACTGACATTGCATTAAAAATTCTTCTCGGGTCTCAGGAGGATATTGTTCTTCTCCCAGCAGTGCACAGTGCGGCAGAATCGGAAAAAGCTGGTCAAATAACGAAAAATGGGAACTTTCGCTGCGATAATAAAGGATGATCTTATCACAATCGAAAATGCCCAACCTATCAGACTGCCAAATATTTTCGACGTGGGTTCCCTTGTTACGCCACAATAACGTGTCAAACATGGCACATTTTACACTTCCTCTGTCGCAGACAAAAGTAGCACCAAATAATATTTCATTGATTCCGAGAAGTGCGATAGGGAATGTAAAGAAACATATGCGACAACATGAAGTATTGTGTGCTCTATCTGTCCAATATTATGATATTTTTAAATCTTCCATTATAAAGGCACAAAAAATTCAGAAGATGGCGATAATTTAAAAGTGACATTTTCACACGAAGTTAGGCCTACAGTCCTTTCACTGCCTCGCACCGCGACTTTTTGGTCAGTGGGTGATAGCCAATGTTATGCGTGAGCTTGCTCAGGCAAAAAGTATTGCACATATTTGCACATAAGGAAAAACGACGCATCTTCGCTCTTGGGTACGATTACGGATCTGCATCCAAAAAAGAGGACAGAAGATCTGCGGTACACTTGTGACCTGGGAAGTGCATGAATTTTCGAAATTGCCATTCAAGGAGCACATTTTGATAGAATGTGCATGTGAATGAGTCATTGGAAGAACATGGCGGCCGTGAATCCAATATATGTATAGAGAGCCAGAGTGAAACATACAGCAGAAATCATCCCAATACACTTTTATTCGGTCAAGGAAGCTATTGAAAATAAACGTGTCCTCTACATATAATGACCAGAAACTGTTATTTTAAAAATGGCGGCCGTGAATCCAATGTAATTATGTATACAGGGTGGTCCAACTTTTTTGTCTGAACAGCTATTGACAAATTCGGCCTAAGCTGCTTATGTTGTAGTGCGTTACCTGGCAACACCGTCCGGCGGGCCAATTCAAACATCAGCACATGGAGAGCGCTTCCATTGTTGCCACTGTTTACAAATCGAGTGAGTGACCCCAAAATGACTTATTGCTTCTAACATAATTATTTTCCCCGTTTTCTCCTGCATATCACTGCAGATACTGTGTAAGCAGGCAGAAGAGACCCGTCGCTGGGTCGTCCGCGTCACTCACTCGATTTGTAAACAGTGGCAACAATGGAAGCCCTCTTCATGGGCTGATGTTTGAATTGGCCCGCCGGACGGGATTGCCAGGTAACGCACTACAACATAAGCAGCTTAGGCCGAATTTGTCAATAGCTGTTCGGACAAAAAAGTTGGACCACCCTGTATAGAGGCGAGCCTTAATAAAACATACAACCCAAATTCTGACTTTTCGTGCAAAATCCGAAACAACTCGAACCTCGTAGCTGACCACGGCATGATACCTATACGAGAAAAACAGATAATATGTCGTCTATGTCCTAAACTTCGGTTTCGCTATTCAGTCTACTTACTTCTGAGATGGTGTGGAGTAGGGTCGAGACTTATGATGACAACAAATAATGTACTACAACCGCACTACACAGGACACCAAGAAGAACTGCAGTCAACTTAGAAGGAATATATATGGTGACACCTGTGTCAGAGTTACGGCGACCCGACCATAAAGGCCCCGCGCCAATGTATCTCATCATCCACAATTATTCAAAAGCTAATCATGAACAAGAATTTACATTTACTGTCCTCACAAAAGGAACTCCAATCTAACGATTAATATAATTTACGTTAGAGAAATTACATTTATATTTTAAAATGAAGCTGAGCCAAATAAGATCTGAAAAGCTGATAGTTCACAACAGTTGAATTGCGACACCTGGGGTCACCTGGGCGACACCTGGGGTCTTTCCTAGGCCAATTTTGGGTTGCCTTTTACCACCTTCACTCCACATGTACGGCTTCCGAAGAGGAGTGGGGAAAGGGACAATTGTCGCATAAAGGTGCTAAAAGACAAGCATAGTTCGCATCAACAACGGCAAAGGTCCTCCAGACTGTTGTCAATTATCTCCGACAGCTGGAAAATGGGCATGTATTCACATAACCAGTGCAGAGCTGCGACCATTATCCGTTGGATATTATGACAAGGAGTAATTATATTTGAAATATGATCATTTTATATCAATTGATTAACCCCGTACATTGTTCATGCTTACGAAATGTGCCTGACACAAGTTGTTCACAGACTGCATGTATTGGTAATAGACAGGCGTCAATTGGAAAGTATCACTTCCAAGACAGTTCATGTAGAGGGGTAATTTGCATTGCCTGAGGCCCTGCACATAGCAAGCACGGACCGGAGCATTAGTCAATTGCAGGTTTGCTCCACGCTATCTATACTTACACTGTGAAGTGTGAACGGTCGCCATTTGTAAAATAACATTTTTCCGTCCTTTCATGTAGAGGACACATTCGTTTGTAATAACTTCCTAGACCAAAACAAATTGACTTGGAATAATTTGGGTTGTATGTTTTATTAAGGCTCTCTATACATATATTGGATTCACGGCCGCCATTTTTAAAATAACAGTTTCTGGTCATTATATGTAGAGGACACGTTTATTTTCAATAGCTTCCTTGACCGAATAAAAGTGTATTGGGATGATTTCTGCTGTATGTTTCACTCTGGCTCTCTATACATATATTGGATTCACAGCCGCCATGTTCTTCCAATGACTCATTCACATGCACATTCTATCAAAATGTGCTCCTTGAATGACAATTTTGAAAATTCATGCACTTCCCAGGTCACAAGTGAACTGGGGACTTCTGACCAGCTTTTTCCGATTCTGCCGCACTGTGCAGTGACATAAAATGTAACATAAGGCTATTTGGACCAGGCTAGATGCATTAAGCACTGGGGTGATTTGCATATTATATATATATATACAGGGTGGTCCAACTTTTTTGTCCGAACAGCTATTGACAAATTCGGCCTAAGCTGCTTATGTTGTAGTGTGTTACCTGGCAACCCCGGCCGGCGGGCCAATTCAAACATCAGCACATGGAGACGAGTGCTAAGTGTTCTTTCCATTGTCGATTCCATATCCATATCCGGCCAAGAGCTTCCAGGGCTCTAATAATACGCAATTAACCTGGCCCCAGTGGCAGAGGAGCACCATGAGAACATGCACATACTCCAACTCTCTCGATTTGTAAACAGTGGCAACAATGGAAGCGCTCTCCATTGGCTGATGTTTGAATTGGCCCGCCGGACAGGGTTGCCAGGTAACGCACTACAACATAAGCAGCTTAGGCCGAATTTGTCAATAGCTGTTCGGACAAAAAAGTTGGACCACCCTGTATATATATATACAGGGTGTAAATGAATTCAATCGACAAACTTGTAGGGGTAATAGAGGGGACCAAGACAAGTATTTTTGACATAGGAACCCGGGTCCGGAAACGCCATCTAGAGGGGGTTCATAGACGAGGAACGGGTGCGCTCAGACGCTCCACGCGGGAGGTGCTAGGCAAGCGGACTGATATGTTGATAGATGGCGCTCGGATAGTAAATAAAGGTGAGATGCGCCTTAACCTGGCAACAACAGAGCCATCTAGCAACTAAAGTACGCCTCCTAGGAGACGCGTGGAGAGTAAACAACGGTTCTGTTGTTGCCATGTTATGGCGTATCACGTCGTTGTTTGCTTACGACGACGCGATATGCCATAACCTGGCAACAACTGCGTGTCCTCTATGAACAAAACAGTCCGCTCGCCTAGCGCCTCCCTCCTGACGCGTCTGAGCACACCCGTTCCTTGTCTATGAACCCCCTCTAGATGGCGTTTCCGGACACGGGTTCCTATGTCAAAAATACTTGTCTTGGTCCCCTCTATTACCCCTACAAGTTTGTCGATTGAATTCATTTACACCCTGTATATGTGTATATATATATTATAATGACGACATGTGGAGGGAGTCTCACTTAAGAGGCCAAATATCCCTTAGTATTATACTAGCCAACAGGACTGTTATGGCCACATGTAGGTCACATGTAGGGCTACAACATAACTCAAAATTAGCAAAAATAAAATACCTGTCATTTGAAAAATTAAATGCTTAAAATTTACAATTGAAATATTTTTAACACAAAAATTGTAAATTTTAAACTTAACCATAGCATTTTGATTATATCAACCTTTCTGAGTAAATTCATATCAAAAGCACATCTGTGTCACGATTAGTTACGGAGAAACAGCCAAAAGAAAAATGGCTCGCAAAGAAAAGGCTCAAACTTACCACACCCCAAAAAACTGGTTAAAAAAATAAATTCAAACCGCTTTGGTACAATGTTTTAGCAATGCTGTGTCACTATAACTCGTGAATATCATTCAAATCCGCCACATAAAGGGTCCAAACAGGGCCAAACTGACATGGAATGACCCACCTGTAAATGGACAGGAAGAAATGGCTTGCAAAGCAGAAGGTTGACAATGATGAGGAGTTGCATTCCAGCGTTCAGGGGTCGTGGAAATGGCTGGCGCCAGACTCCTTTGACATAGGCTTGCAAAATCAATGAAATGTGCCTCGATTTGGCTGGAAACTATTTTGAAAAAATGTATGTGTTGTTGTCACTTTCAGACACGCAAAAGAAAAATTCTGGTGGCGCATTGTGGGTTTTCTAATAAAATCACCAAACTTACTTTCTGGATGCGCCTTGTACATTCTGAGTCACGAAATGTTTGGAGTAGTTCAAATTTGGAAAGAATAAGCGAATTGTTTATTTTTTCCATGGCATTGCAGAGCCACATGTTTTTCTTGATTGCGATATCTTAAAAGTGTCCAAGGAGCGGGGGGGGGNAGAGAGAGAGAGAGAGAGAGAGAGAGAGAGAATCTTTTCCATCCCTCACATAGTCTGAATAATAGAAATCCTTGACAACCAGATCTGCCTAACTATAGCATATGAGTAACCTTTATTTTGACTTCTATACCATCAAGGAAGACGAAAAATTAACACACAAGATTTTTGCAATGTGAAATCTTGCAAGACAGACACTGTATCTTATAGACCTGATTTTACTTATTAATGTAGTGGTACTAACTGTCCACATGTGTACAATAACTACATTTTATTTTCTCAGAGGTATTGTCTCTCTTGTGTATCCTTTAATTTCAGACTTGTTATGGTCAACATATTTGACCAATCGGATCATTTGAATCACCTATTAATATCCCACATATTTTCAGCTCACCCAGGCTTACAAGGAGTAAGTGATGGAACAAGGAAAGTGAAGGAGGGGCTTGGAAAGAATCGCCCAAATGCAGTAGCAAGTGGACCTGAGTTCATAAAGGATGGTGATATGGACAATTCCAAATCTGGTATTGGTGATACTGAAAATGCGAAGCACATGGATCCCAGAGTGAACAAGAGAAAGAAGCGTAAAAATGTGTCTTGCCCTAGGGGAACAAAATCTTCAAGAAGAAAGGTTAAAAATGATTCGGCTGTTGCTCAGACTTCTGCAGTTGCTAATGACAACAGGATTACTCATGCAACTGTTGTCATTAACGACGACAAGTATGAGTGTCATGTGGAGAAACTGAGTGATGAGGATGGAGAGTACACTTCTGTTCATATTGAAGTTGGACCCATGGTATATGCTGATATCATGCAACAGATTAAAGGTAAAACTATTAGTGGAAGTGATTCCGATGCCAACTGTGGCTCTCATTCAGGACGTGAATATTGCCCGTCAACATATGAACCGGGTAATTCAGCTGAAGCTGATGAACCAGTTGCTTCCTCTTCTGCTGCTGGAGCATCAGAAGACTCAAATGTTGAAGACAATGAAGCTAACAGTGATCAGCCTGAATCTGAGACTGAGATGGAGACTGCAGAAGGAGCTGCAATTTCTGGTGAAGAACGTTCAGTGTCTGAAGCAGAAGAAGCATCAGATGCAGAGGATGACTTGATATCAGATGCAGAAGATTCAGTTTCAGAGACTGACCCATCAGTTGCAGATGCTGAGGAGACACCAATTACAGGTGCCATGGAAGCATTCAATGCAGGCACTGAGGAGACATCAATTGCAGGTGCTGTGGAAGCATTCATTGCTGAAGCTGAGAAGACATCAATTGCAGGTGCCAAGGAAGCAACCATGGCAGATGCTGAGGAAGCATCAATTGCAGGCGCTGAAGGGGTATTAATTGCAGATGCTGAAGAAGCATCATTTGCAGATGCTGAAGAAGCATCATGTGAAGATGCTGAGGAAGCATCATTTGCAGATGCTGAGGAGGCATCATTTGCAGATGCTGAGGAGGCATCATTTGCAGATGCTGAGGAACCATTCATTGCAGAAGCCGGCGAAGTGTCACTTTTTATCGCAGATGAGAAATCACGTTCTGACATGGAAGAAAAATCAATATCTGATGTGGAGGATAGGTCTCTTTCTGGCACAGATAAATTTCTTTCTGATGCTGAAGTGAAATCAATTCCTGACACTGAAGAGAAGTCACTTTCTGATACTGAAGAAAAGTCAATGTACGACACTGAGCAGAAGTCTCTGCCTGATGAAGATAAAAGGTATCTTTCTGATGTGGAAGAGAAATCAGGGTCAGATGAAGAGGAAAATACTGATTATGATTCTGAAGATGATGCTGAATGGGTCCCAGGTGACCTGGTGAGACCAGTGTGTGTGAAAACAGGGAAGAAGGTAAAACGTGCAGCTCAGGGATTACGTGGGGGAAAGAAAGCTACCTGGGGTGGTTCAAAGAAAGCCGCTTCTTCTGTGAGTGGTAGAAAAAAAGTTGCTTCCTCTGTGAGTGGTGGAAAGAAAGTTGCTCCTTCTGCAAGTGGTGTAAAGAAGGTTGTTGCTTCTGTGAGTGGTGCAACTGGCAGGAATGAAAGTGAACCGGAGACTAGAAATGATGATAACAACAATGTTCATGGAAAAGCAGTGCGCAAGCGATCAAGTGAGGAGAAACATGATGGCCCTGCAAATAAAAGGCGGCATTCAGGCAGAAAAGACCAAACCTGGACACCAAGTTCTGGTAATGGACTTGGTGTAAAGCATTCGTCGGGGAACAGTTCTAATCCTACTTCTCAAAAGTCAAAACCTGCTGTGAAGTCTAAGAAAGGAAAACGGGATGTGAAGGATTCTGATAGCTGTAGTGATGGTGGACAGAGCAGCACTTTTTATAAACCCAAAGAAAAAGCTGTGTTGAGTGAATTTGAAATAGTTCGTTTCACAGAATCAAAGAATGAGACACAGTTGAAATTGGTTTTGAAAAGGATTTGTGGAAAGGCCAAGACCACTGGTAGTACATCAAGTAACATTACAGATGATAATGTCCAAGTGCCAGTAGTGTCAGAGGATAAGGATAGCTCTGAAGATAAAGATGAAAAGAGCAAAAAGTCACAGCATGCAAAAGAAAAAGAACAAGGAAAAGAACAAGAAAAGGAAGAAGGAAAAGGAAAGGAAATGGGAAAGGGAAAAGAAAAGGAAAAAGAAAAAGGAGAGGGAAAGGAAAAAGGAAAAGCAAAGGAAAAGGAAAAAGGAAAAGAAAAGGAAAAGGACAAAGGAAAGGAAAAGGAAAAGGACAAAGGAAAAGGAAAAGGAAAGGAAAAGGACAAAGGAAAAGGAAAAGAAAAGGACAAAGGTAAAGAAAAAGAAAAGGACAAAGGAAAAGAAGAAAAGGAAATTGGAAAAGAAAAAGAAAAGGAGAAGGGAAAAGAAAAAGAAAAAGAAATTGCAATGGAATTTAAGGAAGAAGATGAAAACAAACAAGTACCACCTCATGTCCCAGATGTGCAAGAAGATTGCCAAAGAATGGAATCTAGTGATGAACCAGCACTTGGATCTAAAATTGACATTGAAATTGTTGCACAGGATCATATAAGGAAGGGTCAAAAAGGACAGGACCACAGTGACTTGAATGATGCTGAAGAGGAAACTCAGGTGGTTTTGGAAACAGGTGATTCAACGGAGAGAAATTCTAATAAAGAACTCCCAGAACCACAAGCAGAAGAAAACAGTGAGTATAACCATTGCAAACTTATATTTGACCAACTTTTGTACAATTAATATGAAAGTTTTTAAATGGGATGTTCATGTTATGAGGGTGGATTAACCCTTTGCCGTCTGAGTTTTTTTTTTTTGCCATTTTAGTCTCCTTTTGACAAAATTTGAAGTAGGAGTAATATTGATGAAAAACAATATGCTCCAATATTTATCATTTCAACTCGTGGTGGTCCTTTTGAATGTAAAATGCCGAAAATATTTATCTACAGGGTGTTCCAGAAAAAAATTGAAGTACAATTAACTTTAAATGTAATTAAATTTACTTAAAATTTTAAAGTCACTAAAAATTGTTACTATGGTTACAAAATAATACTAAAACACTGTACTATGAGAAATTCCTAAGAGTCCAGACTTACGGTACACCCTGTTCTGAAGTCGCGGGTTATGTTTACCTGACGCTGGGAGGCAGAAAAACTGATTAGCATACGCCATGGTAGTTGAGCCCTCTTCTGGTGGTAGGAGCAGTTTGAGCCTCGAACTGTGCCATTTCTGTGTAAACTCTAGCGCGCCCAGTTCAAAAACCCGCAGAGCGTCATATGATGATTGTAGGCCTTAAAGGGTTGAATGAAATTTAAAAGTGATATAAAAACTTTTTGAACCAGCTGTTTTTAGATGCCATTTGAGAGGAACAGTTGTGGACTTGTATGGTCCTCACAACTTCAGGCAGTTTGTTGATAGGTGGAGTGCAAGTCTGACAGCAGTTGTGTAAAGATGAGGAGCTCCCAAGCAAAAGCAGCTATATCCAACCATGGGGAAAAATGAGTTTGAAGTAGCATTGGATTCTCCACGTTGTCCTCTACCTAGTACCCAAATATGGTGTAGCACAGTCACATAGAAATGGGTGTAAAATGGCTCCAAATATGCGTGTCCTAAGCTAAACAGCTAGTTCCAAGGCATGAAATTCGTTTGTTTTGTGCAAAAGCAGCTAGATCCAAGTTTGTGCATATCAAGCCAGATCCAATGCAATACATTTTTCCATGATGTTAAATGTGTTAAATTTAGTTTTTTTTGTATCTCTATGAAGCATACTATACATGAGACTGTCTCATGAGTGGTGGAATCACCATTTTAATCTCCATATTAGTATTAAAAAATTCATTTTATGGAAAAAATTATTTTTTTCAAGCAAAACCAGCTAGATCCAAACCGACCTCCAGATTTGTGGCTAAACTACCAATCCACAATTTTCAAAACTTCTAGTTAAAAATGCATAAAAATGCCATATCATGACTCCCCTTATCAGCTACCATACTTTCAGTTTGTAACAGTTTCCAAATGACAGGTTTTACTCCTCTCCTGTACAATTTCTGTACAATTTGTTTGAAAAGTCAGGTCCACCTAGTAAAGACAGCATAATTTGAATGTACCATATTGAGTACATAGTCGTGACTTGTTATTCTTGCTTTTTATTTTAGGAGATGCGACTGCCAAAGTGGAGGGTCAAAAAATCTTCGACTATAGTATTTGCATCGCATGCAGGATTCAACGTGTGGATCCTCCTGAGAGCCATCCTTTTTTCGATGGTGTAATATGCGACCATTGTAAAGAGAAACTGAGAAAAACTTTGTATGCATGCGGTGAAGATGGAACTAGTGTAAGTATATGCAAATTCCCAGTAAGTTTTACAGGTCACTTCAAAAATCATTGGGCTGAACTGCAAAAAATTGATGTCCACTTTTGACACTAGAGAGAAATTCAAGAAAGGCATACAGCTCAGTCAGTAATGTGGAGAGATAGAATATCAGCTTCTTCCTGCGCAAATGAAACATTTAGGGGTTGCACTGTCAATAGTTACGGGGTGCTTCCCAAAAGTTCGTGTAATGACGCCAATACTTTTGAACGACCTATAGTTTGTTGCTACCACTCGAAGTGTGCTGCTGGTGACCTGTATGAACTGCGGTGGCAGAGTCTTAGGTTGAATGGATCAGTTTCTGTGGGCGGTTTTGTAGTGTAGTGTTTGGTGCATTCTGTGATTCTATGGGGGGGGGATTGATGACCTGAAAGAACAGCGTAAATTTGGTTTCAAACTTGGCCAAAGTGCTGCAAACGCACAAGATGCATTCAGTGAAAATGCTTGAGGGACATACTCGTACAAATGGTATGATAGGTTCAAAGATGGCCGCATTTGACCGTGGAAGATGACTCCTCTTCTGGACGTCCTTTGACAAGCACAACCCCATAGAAAGTACTTGAAGTTATTCTCAAATGTTCTTTCATTCAGCTTAATTTTCATTTTCGGGAAGAGGAAGACAGCACGGTGCTGAATCTGGCGAAAAGGCGGCTGAGGGAGGACATTCGAAGGAAATGCCTCGCGAAGTGGCACGAGAACAACAACATGACAACACGTGCACTCATGCCGTGTTTGCTGCACAGAAGTTTTTGGCATCCCACAACATGATGTTTGTCCCTCACCCGCCTTTTTTGCCAGATTTAGCTCCCTGCAATTTCTTCCTCTTCCCAGCAATGAAAATTAAGCAGAAAGGAAGAAACTTTGACTCCTTAAACCAGATCCACAAAGAATCACAGATGGTGCTGAGAACCCTAACAAAAAATGACTTCCACAATGATCCCAATCGTAGGATGAGCACTGTGGGATTGGTATCTATGTTCCAAAGGAGAGTACTTTGAAAGTGATGGAGGAAAATAAGGTGTGTGGTAAGCAAATTTTTCAGGAAAAAAACATTCTGCGAACTTTTGGGTAGCACCTCGTATATACAGGATGACTCTAAAGCGTGGATACATAGGTAATTGGTTTGGTTGCCAGTGGTGCCAACTAGCAGATTGTTGACAGTCAGTGAAGATGAGTTGACACAGTGGCAGGGAGCATATACTACATAAGAGGCGCAAACTTCTGTCGGCGCCTTTGATGTTCGCGTCTCTCTGTTTTGGGCATTGCCAAGGCTGGCGGCCATTTTGAAGTGTGTGGTGCGCCAACGAGGTATAATTAGGGTACAGGCAAAAATATGGTCCGCCATCTTTGATGGTTTTGGCGCCATGGCAACTACACTGCAAGAACACGCGAATTTGAATTCGATATTGGAATGGGTAAGTAAATTGTTATTGCCGTGTATTGCCATGGCAACCAAAACCATCAAAGATGGCGGATCCCCGCGGACCTCGACGGCCTCCCTGTACCCTATTTATACCTCGTTGGCGTGCCACACACTTCAAAATGGCCGCCAGCCTTGGCAACGCCCTATAAACAGAGAGACGCAAAAATGGAATGTTTTTTTTTTTTTACGTTACCCCGTGCTAGGGCCATGGGCCCTTATAGGGTGGTGGAATACCACCATCTCCTTCAATTTTCTAATTTTTCTCCCAACTCCGGTGCAAGGATGAAAGGACATGGGGAAAGGATAGGGATTTTTGGGGAGGGAACATGAGTGCAAGGTGCACGTCTGAAAACGGGTCATGTGCTGTTCCCCAGGAGGTTAGGTTGCCAGACACCTCCTTGGTGCAGGTCAGAGACCCTCCTGACGCAGGTGAAAGGAAAGTTCCCCAGGCGGGGATCGAACCTGGGGCCTTTCACACAGCAAGCCGTGACATTACCATCACGGCCACCACACCTCCCCCAAAAATCGAATGTTTGAACTCTTATGTAGTATATGCTTCCTGACAGTGGGCAGTTGGAGTTGGCATGTGGCAACCAACAATGCAATCCGTTACTTATGTATCCAGACTTTAGAGTCACCCTGTATAATTTAAAAGACGTGATAGATCCTATGTTTATGTCATATATCTACTATCAATCATGCAACTAATCCTTTATTTTGTGTTTGTGTGAGGGAGGGGGGTGGGAGGAATATATCTGCACCATTTATTGAACCTTGCTATGTCAAGAATATTGAAAAAAGGAAATTTGTTTTGGAGATAAGGGTTTGACTTCTCTCTCTCCTCCAGTTAAGGTGGAAATGAAGCGACTTGCTAATCAAATGAGAGTCTAGAATTGGAATGTTAATAAGAAGGGCTAAAATCAGGGAAACATACGCAACCGATGCAGCAGGAAATGCTGTTCAATCCTATGCATTCCATTCGAATCTGCGTTTTAAACTCGATTTAATATGAGCCTATTACCGGCTGCAAGTTCTTGTGCGCAGGCGCCATTTTCACAACTGCCAACTTAAACATGGTATTAGGAGGTGTGCTTAATATTTTTTATTTTAGATGGAAATCGATTTAATCCGGTCATAATTACGAGGTCCCAATTTGTCATGGCATTTTTAAAAGTTTAGTTCCGAAAGGGGAGCCTGTAGCTCTTCATTTGTGTCGGATTTGGAACACGTTCAGTTGGTACGCGGGT
>JYFJ02008462.1:0-12341 GCA_000934665.2 Catajapyx aquilonaris
ACAGGACACGTATGACAGCCTCTCTCCCATCTCGTAACTCATCCAAGGGCCATACCACGTTGAAAGCACCGGTTCTCGTCCGATCCCCGAAGTGAAGCAACGTCGGGCCCGGGTAGTACTTGGATGGGTCATGGGTGACCGCCTATAGGAATGCCGGGTGCACTTGGCATACTCTTTTGCAGTTTTAGTGTATCATAGTGATCTTCTCCATTTTTATTTGCATGTCGCATTCATCCCCTCTCCACCCTCCACTCACCCTCTCCCCTCTTTTTACTGTTCCCGCCAGGAATCGATCGACTCCTGGCAGCTTCCCGCGTACAGATGGCGCTGGCGTCGGACTCTCGTTACGCATCTTCTCCGATTTATCCCACAACAATGCGAATTAATATTGCCCGTCGCACATGTGAAAAAGAGGCCAGAGACTGCACAGCATCCGGTCCAATTACCCCCTCCCTCTTTCAATGACCAATTAATTTGCCAGAGCCTTTCGATGGGTGTGGCTAAGGGGTGCGAGCTTGTCCCCTCCCGCTATGGAGAGCGACCGTGGGCAGTGGGAAAAGCATACTTACCTGGCACGGGACATACCTTGATCACCAAGGCGGTTGTCCCAGGGCGAGGCCCTTCCATTGCACTACGGTTGGGTTGACCCCTGCGATTATCCCAAATGTGGATAACTCGAGTGCGTTATTTCTGGTAGTGGGGGACTGCGTTCGCGCTAACCCCCGATCAATCAATCAATAGGCAATATTGAATTGTGCCACAGGTGTGGTGGAAAAACGCGATAACCCACGGAAGTGTAATTTTTCAGGAGAGCCCAGCATGAAGTTTCCGCCCTTGTCAGTTGTCACAAACAATAATAATCAGCATATTACCGGAAGGTCCTGAACTCCTATAATTATAGGTTCCTGCCTTCCTGGGCCAACTCCATCCCCATTCCTTTATTTTTATTATCCTTATTATTATTTTTTAACACATCCCATCAGAATGTGTGCGTCGACTACGCTATAACCGAAGCAGGTAATAATATATCACAGATAGTGATAAACTTTGGCCTATTATAACTTATATGGCTTATTTTAACGACTGAAGTAAATGTGATTACGCCTTGGATACTGAACCCGTAAAAATTGTTTCCACTAAAATACCGCATATTAACATACCGCATTATAAACGTAGTGAGAGCAACCAGTCCCCACAGAAATTCACAGTCCAAGGTGTAATCATCATATTTATTTCCGTTGTTAACTGTCAAATCAACTTCAACTTTGGTGCCCGCATAACTCCATCGTTACCCTTCATAATAATTATCTATTCTAAAATTCAGATCATAATAATGGTGATTTTTATTACATTTTGTTTATTAAACTACCAATTGCATTCCCTCGTCCGATAATTTTGTTCTGCCCGCCATTTCGGCCTGAAGGAGCCTCCGCGCTCCGCCACACCTGAGTGTGGGAACAGCCAACTATTCGCAAAATTGCACATTTGCAATTGTTTTGGGCTTCTCATTCAAATTTAGGCACTTTTAAATTAACAGATGGAAAGAGATACGAGTCTTGTTGGATGAAGCATCCACGGTTTTACACCCAAGATATGGTGAAAATTTACGCGATCATTAATTGAGAGCGGTGAGGGGATCGAGCTCGTCCAGTCCCGCGTAGGTCTGGGCGCCTGTTGCGAGCAGAAATTCATACTCCGGTTCCTCTTCAATCCTCGTGTAAATCTTTCGCCTTTTACTAAAGATTTCCGTGGAGAGGTACACTCTGAGTCTTATGTAATTTCTTGTCGCCTGCCTGGAGCAGGCGGATAAACAAATCAAAAGACAATACTCAAATCAGTAGCCACTATAGCCAGTTAGCCACTCGGATCAGATGGATCGTAGTGGACTATCCTGCTCTTGAATCCTGATGGTGACAAGACTGACAACTGACAACAACTGTGATTCTGTGTTTGGATCACATGCTAAACGCGGGGTAGGGCCCGTCGACTATGGTATTTTTACGGATGATGCAAGAACCAACAAGATGGGATGTCCATTGTTGAATTCGGATTAAAATTACTCCTTTCTCGGCCTTGTGGCGAAGATCATAGTGTAGACTACTTGCTAAAAATTACGAAGAAAAAAAAACACATTAAAAAGATGCCAAGTGCATTCCTAGGCGGTCACCCATCCAAGTACTACCCGGGCCCGATTTCAAAAATCCCTCCGTCTGATATGAGCCATCTGCCCCTAGCGCCATCTGACGATCTGTCCTCGAAGCACTTTTCTGATCACATGTTGCGCAAGTATTCGTTGCATGTTGTGCCCCTTCCTGTCCTCTCTGCACACCTTTTGCCGCCGGTGACAACTGGTGACAACGATCAGATAAAAGCCGGATTATGACAGGTTGAAGGGCAGTGGGTGCTGGACGTACCGCAGAGTATTATTCGCACTTGGGTCACAGTCGCCTGCGCAATGATGGGGTCCTGCTGTAAGATACTCATCCTGCTGGTGGTCTGCTGCATT
Source organism: Catajapyx aquilonaris (assembly GCA_000934665.2). Lineage (NCBI taxonomy): Eukaryota > Metazoa > Arthropoda > Diplura > Dicellurata > Japygidae > Catajapyx > Catajapyx aquilonaris. The sequence continues at coordinate 2,507 of JYFJ02008462.1, forward strand.
GCCTTGGACTGCGATGCCATCAGCATCAGGCCTTTCAGGTCAATGGCTGCGAGGTCACAACCAAAAGTGAGGACATCTAGTCAAGATGAACACTACCAGTATCAGACCAAGTATTTCACGCAGCCGGTTGGTATTTGTTAGCGTGCGAGCACCTGCAGGGTCACATTGTCATCTTTGCGTTGTTGCAGGTGGACCAGTTTGGATTTGATCGCAATGATACGTACCAGATGCGGTACTTGATCAATGACACCTACTGGAAGAGGCCGGATGGACCCATATTTTTCTACGCTGGAAACGAAGGGGATATTGAAGCCTTTGCTCAAAACTCGGTAATGGATGTGAACCTACTGTCGTTACATTAGGTAGAATGTATGATAATAACATATGCATTTAATGGCAGGGAATGATGTGGGACATTGCGCCTAAATTTCATGCCTTGCTTTTGTTTGCTGAGCATCGCTACTACGGAAAGTCGCTTCCGTATGGCAACAAATCCTTGAGCGACCCAACATACGCAGGATTCTTGACATCCGAGCAGGCCCTGGGAGACTTTGCCAATTTCATATCATCAATCAAGGCTAATCTTTCTACTAATGCTCCTGTCATTGCATTTGGAGGGTCCTATGGAGGAATGTTAGCTGCTTGGATGAGAATGAAATATCCACACATTATCAAAGGGTAAACGTATTGAATTGTTACACTCCAGTTTCATGTTTTCATGCACTAATTTTGTCAGCATTGAAGTGAGGTAATGTGATTTTTTCCATTTGATAAAAGTGAGGTACTCATAGATTGGGATGAGTGTCATAAAGTGTGATAACAGAGTTTGAAACTAATTATCTTGCCATATCAATGGGGTTAATAGGACAGGTCATAACAATGCCATTGCTGTCAGATGAAGTGTATCCATTACGTTACACGATTACAGTAACAGGTTTGTGTGTTATTGTGCACACAATATGACGTACATAATATAATAAATAATAATTTAATTGATGCTCCGCCTTGCTAGGGGATCACCTTTTAAACTCATCTTTGATTGTTGATGTTTTTCCGCATGTTGTAGACAACCGACAGGGAGGAAGAATAGAAAAAGAGAATTTGCTGTAATCTCCATTGTCATATTAAAATTTCTTTTCCAGAGCAATTGCATGCTCAGCTCCCATATGGCAGTTTATTGGAATGCTACCTTGCAATGCGTTTGGCCAGATTGTCACCAATGACTTCAAAGTGGAATCAAAGGAATGTGCAGAGACCATACGCAAGTCATGGAAAATAATTGACACAAAATTTTCTAATGGTAAGTACATTTTTGGCACTATCTTTTATCATATTTTCATGGCATGTTCGGGTAAGGGGATCTTATTGCCAGTTAATTGCTATTTTTTTTCAATGCCTACTATATGTAATATTGGTCAAATGTTGGACATTTTTGCAGATGAAGGGAAAAAGTGGCTGAGTACCAATTGGAAGTTGTGTAATGAACTCAAAGGAGCAGAGGATTTAGCCACTATGAAAAATTGGCTCTTAAATATTTGGACAAACCTAGCTATGGTTGATTATCCCTATGAAGCAGATTTCCTGGAGCCACTTCCACCCTATCCAATTAAGGTTTGTGAAAACTCAGCTAACCAATTGTATGGGCAGTAAGGTATCAGGAATTTACTGAGAATATTTCACTGTTTTGAGATTGTAATATGAGTCATGCGAATTGGCTTTGAGGTCTTAGGTAATTGAAACAATTTTGCAGGTAGTATGCAGTCACATGACCAATGCTTCAGTGAGTGATGACGAATTGCTCTTGTCCATGTTTGGAGCTCTCAATGTCTATTTCAACTACACCTCAAATACAAAGTGCCTCAACATACAGGATGATAGCACCTCAAGTATTGATGATGTTGGATGGTCCTTTCAGGTAACTATGGCAGTTAATAACAGTTGTAACAACTGCTTGACTTCTGTTATTTTCTTGAAGGCTTGCAGTGAGGTTGTGATGCCATCTTGCTTTGACGGAGTGAAGGATTTCTTTGAGCCTACCAAGTGGGACTACCAGGCATACTCAGATCAGTGTTTCAAGCAATGGAAAATTAGACCAAGAGGAAATATGGCTCAAAATATTTATGGTGGGAAGGACATCAAGGCTTCTTCTAACATTGTGTTCAGGTAATTTGAAGATTATTTACTATAAGGTTGTACTGTTGTAGTTGCAAAAATAATTAACAGTAACAGTTAGTGAAGTTTTTGAGGAAGTAAAAATATGCTTGTTGTGGCTGTCATTATTGAGAAGATAAGAAATCTCATGCAAGTGAAGAAATTATTGTTTAGCTAATAATTACATTTAGTAGTTGGATGGCCATTGACGCAGACATTATATGAATGTAGGCAATGGTACAGTATTTACACATGTAAACGGAAATCTGCATTTTATTCCAGCAATGGCTTATTGGACCCGTGGTCAAGTGGAGGAGTTTTAGAATCTCTCTCTGATACGCTAATAGCTGTCGTTATTCCTGAGGGCGCACATCACCTAGACTTGCGGGCTGCCAATCCAAATGATCCACAGAGTGTTCGAGCAGCCCGCCAACTTGAGAGCAGGTGGATTTCGAAGTGGATCCAACAATAAGACAAGCAAGCAGGGAAAAACATGGACTCAATAATAAAGAAAATAAATTGGAATTGTGTATGTTTGGTGTCATATTAACATTTCCATCTTTAACTAATGTCCTGATGTACAGCACATTTCGTTACATAACTTAGATGCTTAGATGGCACTGAATTTTCTCTTGAGAGTGCCTAGTGAGAAAATGTGTCTTGAACGTCCATGTCTCATTTGTTGACGTCCAGAGGACATGTTAAAATTTAGCAGAGACGTCCTTGAACATTTCCATACTGTATTGTCAAATACTGCATTTTCTGTCAACGCCATCTGTCCATCCAGACATGAAGTGAAAATACTGGGAAAAGATCACATGTTTGTGTATCAGGCATGGTATCAGATGTTGTGTAACCAGCAGCTCTTGGCCTTAATCGGTCTGTGTCCTTCCTCGGTCAACAACATACACCTGCACTGTGTTTACTCTGATACTCTAGTGACTTCTCCCAGATTAGACAACAAGAGGAGGGATTATTATGACCTCACTGGAGGGCACCAGCTGAAGGGGATGATCCACACTTTCACAGCAACTCTTTTGGGGTGTTATTCATACTTGGAGGTCACACGAGGTACAACCAGCTGACATGGGGTCCAGCACCAGATGTGATACACTCCTTTTGGTGGCTGTGTACTGTTTGGTTTTGCACTGCTGCGAATCCATCAGCCCCATACCACACATCCGGTCAACTACACTGCTGAATTCTCCGCCTAATCATGACAACCAGTACCAGTATGAAACCAAGTATTTTACACAGCCGGTTAGTATTGCGTAAGACAGAAGTAATTCGATGAATTCCTAAGGCTGACTAACATTGCAATGTATGGAGTTACAAATCAAATATTACAGTACGTCACTGCACATAGTTGGGCATTTGGCATGAGTGTCAAACGCTGTAGTTGTAATCATAGCATGAAGCTATTCAATGCAATAATTATATATTTTCAGGTTGATCAATTTGGATTTGATCGCAATGATACTTACCAGATGCGTTACTTGATTAATGACACGTATTGGAAGGAGCCGGATGGCCCCATATTTTTCTACACTGGAAACGAAGGGGATATTGAGGCCTTTGCACAAAACTCGGTAATTTGTGTGAACCTATGGTCGTAAGTTACGTAGAACTTATTATAACATATGCATTTAATTGCAGGGAATGATGTGGGACATTGCACCTCAATATAATGCCTTGCTTTTATTTGCCGAGCACCGCTACTACGGAAAGTCGCTTCCGTATGGCAACAAATCCTTGAGTGACCCAATGTACGCAGGATTCTTGACTTCAGAGCAGGCCCTGGCTGACTTTGCCAACTTCATCTCAGCATTCAAGGCTAATCTTTCTTCTAATTCCCCTGTGGTTGCATTTGGTGGGTCCTATGGTGGCATGCTAGCAGCTTGGTTCAGGATGAAATATCCTCACATTGTCAAAGGGTAAATATGACATGATCACAAACAAAGTAGCTATGTAGGAGAATTGGAGAGATCTCATAAGTCTATGTTGAAAATAATATCTTTAGCCATAGTCTCGTGCTGACATTGTTGACATTTCCCGAGTTATCATGTAGCTAGCTTTTACAACTATTTGTCATTTAACATGTGTTCTTCTATCCATAATTCGCCACCACTGTTAGACAATGATATTGAGGAGGAAAACCAAACAATGTTCCCATCTCGGATAAAGGTCAAGTGTTGACAGATTGAGATTAAGGTCATAAGTATTGTAGTTTTGCAACATTATCTTGGTTTATCAATAGCTGAAATAATAGGAAAGGTCGTGACAATGTCATGATGACTGATGTGTGTCATGTGTCAATAACAGTCGAGTCAGGTACTATGATGGAACTACTTATCAAGTTTACATTACAAAATGCATAAGATTGCGGCACTAACCACTGCAGCATGCCAACTGCTGGCAGTGACGTGACATTTATTTTTCTGTGCACGGCTGTCGTCTTCACATTTGCATTTCCATTTCAGGGCTATTGCCTGCTCAGCTCCCATATGGCAGTTTCCTGGAATGATACCTTGCAATGCATTTGCTCAGATTGTCACCAATGATTTCAACGTGGAATCAAAAGAATGTACAGAGACTATTCGCAAGTCCTGGAACGTTGTTACCAACAAATTTTCTACTGGTAGATATTTGTCCTATTTGTAACATGCACTTGCCAATTTAAAATGAAAGTTACCGGTACTCATCAGAAGGTTGTTTGTCATGCTTAGTAATATGTTTTATTAACAATTTCCATGATTATTGTGCAAACATGCTGCATGTGTAGTACAGTATTTGTAACTGCATGAAACATTTTGCAGATGAAGGGAAGAAGTGGTTGAACACTAATTGGAAGTTGTGTGAAGAGGTTAAGACGCCTGATGACCTCTATACTCTGAAAAATTGGCTCATGAATATCTGGACGAACTTAGCAATGGTCGATTACCCCTATGAGGCAAATTTCCTGGAGCCACTTCCAGCTTATCCGATTAAGGTTAGTGCAAACGAAGCTATCTACTTCTACAGAGATAAGGTGGTCAGAAATAATCAGTGGCAATTTTGGGTGCACTCAACGTATGCTTCATAACCTGCAGACATGTTCCACCATTTCCTGTAGCATCTTTAGACATGGAAGCCATTTATAGCTGTTGCGGAAAAATTAAATGAGAATGATTTGAAAACAATTTTGCAGGTTGTGTGCAGTCATATGACCAACTCTTCGGCCAGCGATGATGAATTGCTCATGTCCATGTTTGGAGCTCTCAATGTCTACTTCAACTACACCTCAAACACACAGTGCCTCGATATAACTCACGACAGCACCTCAGAAATTGACAGTGTTGGGTGGTACTTTCAGGTAGGTGTGAGTTACATCTACCCTGAACAATTTTTCTAAGAATTTCTTACAGTCATGCAGTGAGATGGTGATGCCATTTTGTTACAATGGAGTACATGACTTCTTCGAGCCTTCTCAGTGGAATTACCAGGCCTTCTCAGATGAGTGTTTCAAGCAATGGAAAATTAGACCCAGGTCACACATGGCTCAAAATGTTTACGGAGGGAGGGATATTACTGCTGCATCTAATATTGTGTTCAGGTAACTAGATTGGTTGCTGACATTATCTACTGTTGCAAGTCTCCGTTAATTAGTCAGATTTACACAAGTCAATGGTGTATTTTTCACCTGTCACTGTTTGCTGCATGCAAGAATTTGCATAGCACAAGGTGAAAAACAGATGAAATTGCACTGTAATGTAATAGCGTGACTATTCTGTCAATGTTAATGCTGCATTACATTTCAGCAATGGCTTGCTGGACCCATGGTCGAGTGGGGGAGTCCTAGAATCTCTCTCTGATACTCTGATAGCTGTTGTTATCCCAGAAGGTGCACATCACATGGATTTGAGGGCTGCACAGCCACATGACCCAGAGTCTGTACGAGAAGCCCGCCAAATTGAACGTCAATGGATTTCGAAATGGATTCAGAAATAGGTTCAGATGCAGGGGAAAAAAACAACACTGCGAAATAAAGAAAGAAAAATATGTTTTACTGTATCTTGGGAGTCATTTCGACATTTTGGTCTTATGATGAGCCTGATGCTTCTTCAGATCACGATGCTCAGCGTACTCCTTGAAACACACTTCACACCTGTATCGCTTTACCTTGAGATGTCGCAGAACATGTTCCTTGAGTTTGTCTGTGCGGGCAAATCTCTTCCCACATGCATCACATTCATAAAATTTCACTTCACTGTGAATCTAGAAAAGAAATTGCAATTAAGTTTGGCTCCCTGCCATTGTTTTGCTACCATTGGACCTCCCAACTTACCAACATATGCGTGTTAAGATTGGACTTGTTGTTGAACCTCTTCTTGCACACAGTACAGGTGTAAGGCTTCTCTCCATTGTGTACCCGTCTGTGGCGACTCATGTAATCGGAGCGAGTGAATGCCTTGCCACATATCTAAAGCAGGATATAAATAATTAGTTAATCACTAATAAGGAGAAACAGTGAAAATATTAAGTCAGGCAACTAAGGATGTTATAGAAGAACCACCAATTGGGAGTCCGACTGGTGCCTTTCCCATACAGACTTTTCATCTCACAAAGTCTTTCTACTCTATGAACTGAATTTTTGTAGAAAATGCCTTCATTATTTCTCTTGCTCGTATCGCTTGTTACTTACGTCGCAAACAGCACCCTTGTTAGCCTCGTGGACATCCATGTGCCTCATGTAAGAAGACCTGGTGTTCATCCTCTTCCCACATTGGTTGCACCCAAAGCATCCCACCACCCCGTGCTGGATTTCACAGTGCTTCCGGAGGGATGTGATAGTTGGTAACACTTCATGGCACAAGTCACAATGGAGAGTATTTGAGTGCCTGCTCTCAATGTGCTTCTCCATTTCAGCTTGGGTGCGACACACTTTTGAGCAATGCTTGCACGCTGGTCCCTGTGGGTGATTCTTCCTGGCTGCATATCTCTTGCTCCTTACTCCCTCCCTACTTGCATTGGGGGTTTCACTGAGAAGAGAGGCCAGCTCCCTGCTGCTGCTTTCCTGGCCGTGATGCTGTCCATGCAGGTCTATCACTATGGCCTCCTTGGTGGAAGGGTCTTCACCCAGGTTCACCAAACCCAAACGATGGAGTGGCAGCTCGGACACTTCCAACATCTAATTGGAGAAGGTGGGATTATGTTGGTTTATCACAAATTCCTTTCTGCAGTCGAGTCAACCATGTCTATAATAATTGACACTAGACAATAATTATAAAGTTGATTAGTCTTAACAGGAATGATCCTCCCCATTGTAGTTGGGTTTTGGAAGTGGGAAGTGTTAGAAAACACAGCTCAATAAGGAGAGAGCTTTCATTCCCATGCTTTTACATCACCAATTGAGCATTTACATGTGAACATACCTTCTCCTTTATGTCCTCATCAGTGACCTCATAACCCAGTGTCTCCTCTACTTCTACGGTAGCCTCTCCATGCTCTCTGTCACTGTAGATGACTGGGAGAACATCAGACGATGTCAGCACTCCTTCCCAGAGCGTCCCTTCCTCAACAGCACTGTCGTCACCCTTGCACTTTTGTGATATCACCATGGATGAATCTGGAACTCTGCATGTAGCCTTCTCCTCTGCTCCCTTTTCCATGTCTTCAGTCAAGTCTACATCAACTACATCATCTTGACAGTCAACTTCACTCTCAGTATCATAAATCTGACAGTCTGTATCATTGCTGCTGTCCAAGATAAGTGTCACTTCCTGAAATGATCAATTATGTCAAAAAACATTATCTATGAATATTATAAGTAATGACATTATTATGTAGCATATGCATACAATGCACTCATATTGTCACATAATCACAAGTCATCGTTGATCCGACAAAACGATGAATTCAGCCTTTTCGTAATTTTACTGTTAAGCCAAATGAAACCTGTGAATCGCTATACAAAGGATGGTGCTTCGAATTTCCATTCTAACTCTGACACTACTTGTCCCATGTGTTTGCCATTTTGTCAGAATGCGACCCAACACTTGATGGTGCTGGCAGAGGCCATAATCCAATTTAAGCAAAAATGTCGCATTCGTCCTTTTGTAAGATTAAGACGAAGTACAGCAAAGAATTTCCTTATCCTTGAAGCATTTTGAAAGACACTCTTCCCCAATCTCGCATTACCTTCAAATAGGACGAAAAGTTATTTAGAAGAACTTTCAACTTGTGCTCGTCGTAAGAATTGTCTTGCGGGATCTGAAGTTGTATGGAGTATGCCGCCATGAGGCCCAACTCCGTCAGCTGAAATCAATAATGGGTGTTGGTTAGTGTAAAATTCTAATATGCACAGTGCAATGAAACATGTATACAGCAGAAGCGTTATTATTCATTGTGCACAAGTGTCTGCTGTATTAACAAAAATTCACTGAAAATCATCTGCTATGGTACCGTATACGGTAAAGGAAAAGTTCCATATTGGGCAAACACAGGCTGTACTAATACTGGCCCACATCTCATGTCTGCATGAAGCAGACACATTGCAGTATTAAATGTTCCATTAAAACTTTGACATTTACAAGTTTAGGTGTCAAATAACGTTACGTAACGTCTGGAAATTACAGCACGAAAAATTTAGGGACAAAATGACGCACCCCTGTGAAGAACACCTCCAACGACTTTGCCATGTCGTGTATGGCTGGTGAGTCCAACCGGCCCATCCTGGTTCCACCGCGAGAACAGGACGCGTCGAGAATTGGTTCAAAGCGGGTCGAATTCCCAGAAAATCAAGCCGAGAACGTCCACAAGCCGAACAGAAATCAACGTTCCCGTTTGCTTTTGCCCTCCATGTTGGGCCGCCATGTTGAAAACACATCAACCAATCAGCGATAAGATCCGGCGTCACGTGACCACATGATTTTTTAAAATATCACATTTCCCTGCATGTGTTTATAAAAAATCGTGTTCAATATTTTGTGAATTAATATTATTGATTTTATAAGGTGTGCGTTTAGACTTAATATGAAGTTAATATCATGAGGCGTAACTGACTTTGTAGGCTTACATGTTCTGCAAACCTTCTTGCAGATTTGATGAGTTTTCTTCAACTTTCTTTCGCGGATTGTGCGAACAAGAGGACGTTTGAAGACGCCTAGAGGAGTTGGCCAGGTTTGTCCGGACATTACACGGTTCATAGCAGTTCCCGTAACAGCACTTGCATTGGGTTGAAACCAAAGTTGCTCTGCCGCAGTCCAAGTTTCAGTTGAACAGGTGAAGTAATTTTTCATACAACTGAAAACACTGAAGCTATGCAATTTACGATCAGCTTCATGATTGACTTTATTTTTCAGCTGAATCATGCGTCAGTTTGAGGAGGAGTCGGATGTGAAGGAGGATAGCAAAAGGGCCTGCGCTGGACTTCGGACGGATCTCAAAATATGTCTGCTCGAAAGCGAGTGTTCTCGGGTGGTGAGTTTTCTAAAATTAATGTGTACTGCAGCCTTTCATTGCATATGGGTAGACATGAAGAACGGCCAAGTCCACGTTTGGGGGGTCATTGCCTCATTGGGTATCAATTGCATTTTTGCATATGTACCTGAACTGTGGCAACATATGGACATAAAAAGTTTCAAGATTGTACCTGTGAAAGTTAAGTAATCATTTTTTTGCTATTTTCTATGACCAGTTTTTGGAC
>JYFJ02008463.1:0-12339 GCA_000934665.2 Catajapyx aquilonaris
AGGGTTGCACTGAAAAAGGCGCTCTCATGCTACACCAGCAGGGTACTGAACACACCACTGTACAGTAGTACACTACGTTGTACAGTACCCTGCCGGTGTAGCATTAGAGCGCCTTTTTCAGTGCAACCCACAAGGCTAAAAACCCGTTCATCCAGGTTCAACCGAAAGCATTTGCCTTTCATTTGCCAGTCCACGGGGGTCAATTCAAATACAGAAAGGATGTGACGTCACGCCGTACGGCCGTAATAAATAAATTGATTACTGCTGTATTTCTAATAATTGTTTTATAAAACCGACCGGGGTTGTCGCCACCTGCGATTTTTCCCCACCCCCTCGCACGCGCTTGACCTGTGACTCTGAAACACCCTGTATACATTGCGGAAGTTTGGGATGTTTAGGTCCAGCCATACGACGGTAATAAGCCATGAAAAAGTTGCTGAGGTTCGGGTTATGGTTGACTGCACTCATGTCCAATTCAGGGCTGATTTCTCGAACAGTGGTTCAAGTCAGTTTTCACTGGGTTTGCATTTACACGCTGGATTCGGTTTAAACTCCCCTTCCGAGTTAGCGCATTTCACAAGCGCTTTCCAACCCTCGGTTACTAGCCAAACCCCACTCTCCCGTTCGAATTGCGCCGTTGCCACATGCCAAGTCCTCCCCATCGCCCAGAACCGGTTTGAACTGCTGCGCGAGTGTTTAGGGGGTGGAAACAAATCCTAGTCAGCAAGTCCCAAAGGTGGAAAGAGGGACATTTGAAACGTGCTGGTGGCATGAAATCTCAGGATGAGCAGTAATTGATTTATGGCAGAGACACTGCGATTGCGCCTGGTGGAATGATGTTTATACAAGTGTGAAACTGGACGTCAAATAAATTATGTGTTTAATGCAAGACTGCACATTCAGTAAGTAATAATCCACTGGTTTCTTATGGTGTAATGATACTTAAGACCATCTGGGTCATTCCATGTCAGTTCATCCAGAGAAAAAACAGAATGACACCCGACCATCTCAGATTTTGATCAAATTTGGTACACTTGTTGGACATGTTAAAAGAGAGTCATCCTCAAAATTCCAGGTCAATATCTTGGTTAGATCAAAAGTTATGAATTTTTCAAAATATTGGTCATAAATGGGGAAAGAACCTCGTTATGTTGGGAAAGGTGCACTGTCTTGTAATTTATTTTACTATGCAGGGATTACATGTACTACACACATACAAATTGCTACATTCATGATTTGAAACCTGCTGATTTCAAAATTTTCAGATTTCGATTATCTCTTCATGATCAGTGAGTATTTGCAATTGTAAAATAAAATTAGCATGTCAAAAAATATCATGACCTTGAAACTTTGCAAGCAAATTGTTCAGGTTTGATTGTCTATAGAGTGACAAACATAGTACCTACCATTGGAAAGCTAAGGTTGTCAACTTTCCAAATCTGTAATAAAATGTTAGTGTATTTTACTTTTAATAGTTAAAATAGCTTTTTACATAAATCAGAAAATTCAATGTACTTACCCTCACCATGAAGCCTGCTGAATGTTCACTTCTCTAAATCAGACAGATTTTTCTGGTAGGACAACCACTTTATTTCAATCAGTTCAGTAGGCTCTTCATGGAATTTGTATTATCTGCCTGTAATAGTAGTGGGGATGCCTATAATGCAAAGAATATGTTGTACTGGCACCCAACACTTGTTGTTTGTTTGAGCCCAGTAGAAAGGTAAGGCTGTCCCATGGGAGTGCAGGAATTTGACAGAAACATCCCCTTCAGTCTCCTCAATCTCTTCTACTAGGCCTACATACCATACCTTACAGCAGTAGATAAAGGTTAACCTTGCCACTGATATGAAATGTGGCTTCATCGCTGAAAATGAGTTGTTCTACGAAACCACCTTCCGCCATCTTTGATCGCATTTTCATGCAAAAGTTTCTTCTTTTCACCTTGTCTGCTGGTGTTAGGGCCTGCACCAACTGCAACTTGTATGATTTAACACATAGCTGCTTATGCAACACCTTGCAGAATGTCATTTTCAGCATGTTCAATTTCCAGGCGTTCGGGGACATTGCTGAAGCTCCTTGCGCACACTTTGAACGTGGTTAACACAAGTGGCCGACCAGAACTCTTGCCTTGAAACAGGCCACAGGGATACTCATGAACTGTCTGTACCACCTTTGAATGGTATGTTCATGTCTTGTGTCCTTTTGAAACTGAGCATGAAACTCGCTCTGCACTTCAACAACAGATTAAGGAACCTTGAATTGTGGCACACAGCATGCATTCTCCTGTTGAGTCACCATTTTGGAAGCTGGTTTGGTGGTAAGCATAAACAAACTGTTGGTAATCCATCTAAAACAGACTCTGTTTTATTCACTAATGAAACCCCACCATTCTTTTATGAACCCACTGTATTATAAATTAGAGGGCAGGCAAGACCTTCCCAGGTTTGTTGTTTCTTAATTTACAGTCATGTTCATATATGGTTGACCAACTCATTTTTCTGTGATCCACACACCCTTGTAGAATTTGGAGTTAACTGATTTTGGTTTTATTTGCAGAGATAAGTTGAAAGAATTGAAAAAAACAGACTTGGTGGAACTTCTAGAATACAACACCCAAGATATTCCATCTGGAGTGGATCGGGTTAGTACTCTCCAGATGTAAGGTTTTTAAGAATAGTGTAAGTGAAACATTACTCTGACCAAGCTTATGTGTAATGCTTGGGTTAATTGAATGATTTAGCAGGTGTAATGAAAAAGCTTAAATCATGAAAATAATGTACCATACTTTGTCATTAGTGTCTAAACATCTCACTTGAACCATTATATATTAATACCTGACAATACATCCGTAGATGCTGGATCGCCTGTCAGACGCTATGACTTTTGGTGCTCTTGAGCGTTGCTCTGAGTGCAGCCAGGGTCAGCTAGTGTACCGCACTGGTTGTGGTTATCAGTGCCTCGGGAACATCTCAGAGTGGGCAAAGTGCCAATCAACTACTAAGGATCCCAAGAGAAAAGTGTTCAAAGTCCCTAAGGATCTCAAGGATACCTATTCATTCTTGTGAGTTAGCGGTTTAATCCTCATGTTAACAGTAGTGATGCTTTACATTTGAGTAACTTGGGAGAATGTTACATAAGTGCTGAGGAGAGGGCCATTGCAAAATTTTGACAATGCAGTAAAAAATTTATTGATGAAAAATAGTGACCTGCCACAAAGAAACACTGTTTCTGTATGGCTTTTCACTTGTGTGCTGAGGATGTGTTAGCCTCTGTCAGGACTTGTGCAATTTTCCCAGGCAAATTACAGTTCAAATTTAGTTCATCATTTTGGGTTAGCTTGTGGCTCCAGTCATCGCTGACTACCCCTTATAGGGAAATGTCGTGATGGTGTTGTAAATTACAGTCCAGGATAAAAGGCACCACCAGACACTACTGTTGGTATCTAGGTTGAATTGGAGGAGGGGGTGGGAAATCTGATACAATCCTATTCCTTGTGTTTGGTGGATTGCTTATTCCTTGCACACATAGGAACACAGATCATAGTTTATTGTGAGTGATACTTTGAAATATGAGCAGTTAATATTTATAACTGATGAAAGTAACTTGGAAAGTAACTGATGAAAAATACACAGCTTAGTCCAAAAAATTTGCTGACCACTACAGACAATTCAATTGTAACAGACTGCATGGCTGGGAAATACAATAAAGGTCCATGCTATATACCCCGGAAGGGGTGAAAGCATTACCCTCAAATAATAATAATATTATTATTATTATTATGTTGTTGCTATTATTATTGATAATAATATTATTATTATTATTATTATTATTATTATTATTATTATTATTATTATTATTACATGGTGGGAAACGTTGAGCGATGGATCTGGCTGAAAGCTGATAGACCTTGAACTCAGGGTCAATTGTTCTGAAGCCAAAGAAATTCTACCATGCTGTTTGGCTGCTAGAGGCACTTCAAGTCAGTAGACGTTCAGGTGGCTCCTACCGGGCTCATTTTCATATTATAGAGGGTGTCCCACTCACTACTTTACCTGGCATTTCTTTCATAGGTTAGTTCAGTTCAAATATCGTTGCAATATCTTAATTTGTGTTATGAAAGTTATGAAAGAAATGGCGGGTGAAGTAGCGTAAGCCGGGTAAGTAGTGGGACACCCTATATATTGTAGTTTCACCAGCTGAGTTAATGAGCCATGTGGCCATTTTCTGTGATGAATAAAGAACAGGATTTTTAGGTTAGAAAAAACCCTCAAATAGGCAGGCATTTAGATCCTGAAAACATTAAAAATAGGCTCTTAAATAGGCAGTACAAATCAAGCATGTCCTAATTTATTTTCATTCCTGTGCAATATTATAGCCATGGAATTTTGCAGAAAGTAACAAACTAGTAGATGTTCCATATTTTCTTGGTTAGTTGGCAATGTTTCTCTGACAATCCATTTTTCTATTCGCGGGGCAACCGGTATGGCTCTGCGCACGCAGAAAAGGAATAGTATTGTAATTGCTACGCTCCCAATGTTAATTTGCCGACCTCATAACTCGCGTTCGGGTTAATTGATTTCAAATCGGAAACAAGATTTACACTCCGCTCACTCCAGTTACCAACTGTAGATAAATAAGTAACAACTAGGGCCATTACCGGGGTCACTAGCCGGGGTCAGAGTTCAAAAAAGTGTCGTTACTTCGACAAGGGTACTGCCTAAACGGTGCATCGTAGAGGGTCATACAATGTGTTATTAGAACCGCAATGTTCCCAGAAGGTAGCCCTTCTGCCTACTGTTTTTTGTAAAAAGCCTTGACTTATTGAGTTACGAGGCGATTTCGATAGTGTCAGTTTTGTGTCTCTCTCTCTTTCTGTACCACAGAAAAATGCATCATGACCCATGTACTCGTCTGAGAGTCGATGCAAAGAGGCTCTTAATAATTATTATTTAATGTTATTTAATTATTAAATAACAAAATATGTCCCCATTTGTTTGCTCAATGCCTCTCAGCATCAACAATGTCAGTCGCATGGACAGCAAGACAGCTCACGAGACCACTCAAGTCATCACGCTAAATTATCTTGCACAGTACATTCGCACAATATAATGAAGATTTACATATTTGCTTGAGTGCTGGATGAAAGATGGAAATGAAGGCAAAAGGGTTTCACTGAGACTAGAGGGTTATATCAGTGCCGGATATACTTGGGAGGGGGTCCCAGTCCAGTTGAAGGGGCGAAAATTTTGGGACGAAATGGGGGACATCAGGTGCCTTCAACTTGGAATCCCGACTTCTGGTCGAGGCCGAGGGTCACTGTACAGGGCAAGAAATAAGAAGTCACTGGGGACAAGGGTCTTTGGAGGCCAACTGGATGGCAATTTCAATGCATTTTTCGTGGTCCTGCTGTATGGAATATTGACAACCCTGTGTACACCTTGAGGGCTCACCATCCGGTACCAAGCCTGAAGAATCTAGTAGGCCCCGTACTGCTGCACAGTGCCTGGTACACACAGAAATAGTGTCTTGTCGAATGGGTCAATACCCATGATGTCGTGTTAATTTAAAAACTTACATTTCTTTACATTACTTTATTATGGTGATGAAAAGAATTAAATAAAATAGGCAGTAAAACTGCAGAAAACTATTCTTCCTCTGGGTGAGATTAAAAGTAAGAAACAAGTCCATAGGTGGGGGTTGGTTCGTGTCATAGGGATGTGTGATAATCAAATTTAATTCAAAACATTCGTGCTTTGGGGCTGGGAAGAATTAGGCAGATATCGCTTTTATGAACTCCGACGCCTCTCATACTCTGCCTAATTCTTCCCAGCTCCAAAGCATGAATGTTTTGAATTAAATTTGATTATCACACATCCCTATGACACGAACCAACCCCCACCTATGGACTTGTTTCTTACTTTTAATCTCGCCCAAAGGAAGAATAGTTTTCTGCAGTTTTACTGCCTATTTTTTATACTCTGAAAATGACCTTTCGATGTCACACGAAGCTATTGGATCATACTTGAAAAGTGAAATGTCTTCTACAGCCAGTTAATCTGGCATGTCTACAACTTCTTCGCCCTTTGCAGGTTGAAGTGGGAGGGATGTCTTGAACGGAAAACCCGCAAAGCTCATGAAAATCTTACAAAACGCGTCAAAAAGGTGAAAATAGGTAATGTTAGCCCAAAATAGGCCATTTTAGTTTCTATGAAACTATGATTTTTGATGTCCTTGTGTTATGAAATGGATAGATATGTTGGTTCTGGTGTTCTGCCTACAGAATAAAAAGTAGTTAAAAACTTAGAAATCCGTTCTCTAGTGATGAACTATTCGGTCCCTAGATGTGCAACTGACAAGGGAACGACCAAGGTTGGTTGCCGCCGATTTGGTTGAAACTCGATTGAGGGGTCACTAATGTGCAATAGACACTGCATGGTGGAAGTCCTAGGTGGCACTGTCCAGCTGTTTCCGAGATATGAGCGACAGAAACATCCAAATTTTGTCCTCGCGAATAGGGACCTTGCACTTATCCCTTCCCGCCTGACACCTGTACGCACCGGTACGCGCGGCCAAAATTCGTTTTTTTTTTTGGTGCTCATATCTCGGAAACAGCTGGACAGCGTCATCTAGGACTTTCACCACTGTGTGTATCGCACATGAGTGGACCTCTCAAGCGAGTTTAAACCAAATCGGAGGCTACCGACCTTGATCGTTCCCTTGTGAGTTCAACATCAGACCTTGTACTAGGAATATCAGGTCGACATACCAATAATTCCAAATGGTTTGTGATATAAAATTGCCACATGGCTCATTCAACTCAGCTAATGTAAGTCTACAACATGCATGAAATTGAGCCTGATAGGACCCACTTGAAAGTCTGACTTTGGGTGCCTCTAGCAGCCAAACAGCATGGTAGGTTTTCTTTGTCCTTCAGAAAAATTGACCCTAACGTCATTGCCTATCAACTGATGTAGTTTCGGTCAAAACCATCTGTCCCAATGTTTCCCACATGGACCATCCTTTACGAACTTTAGCCTATAATAATAACTGCACTGACCTTTATTGCTGTTAAGTACATGCAATTGTACAATTGCCCAAGTCCACAGGCAGGATGGCTGGGAAGGGAGGTGCAGGTGGAAGTACTCAAAGAAGTCATTTCTGTATTTAGCTGAAATTTAACCAGATGATGATCCAACCACATGTTTGGAGTGGGGACACCTGGCTTGGGATGAAAACCAGGCCCTTCCATCTGTGGGCATGTACATTTTTGCTGCACCACTCTGCCACCCCTCAGCCTATACATCCTAACACTACCAGAGAGCTCATTTTTCGATGATAGTTGCCCCCACCTAAATTGTCAAGACAAGGCCTCAAATTCTGAAATTTTTAATTCTTACCTTAATTTTTTCTGCATATGTACAGAAAAAAGTACAAAGGGAAGGTCCACAAAAGAGTGCTCCCAGATACCCCAGCACCTTCTAAACCATCCACCAGTGGTGCCACAAAGTCACTCCCAGTGACACTTGGCCCTCCACTCAAAGGGATGAAGTTCATCCTTGCTGGCAAGCTGACTGCAGGTCAGGATACCATCAGAAAAAAGGTGGAGAGTCTTGGAGGGACTGTTGCCAGTCGTGTCACAGACAAGATTGCGGCTATTATCTCCAGTGAAGGTTAGTTGCTTTCTGCTTATTGACATATTGTATGATGCACACAGGGATAGAGGATTATCTACCTCCTAAACATCATGCCTCAAACATGGTGGAAAGGTTGGTGGGAGTTGGGATCTGACAATATTATTCCAAAGATACACGCAACGAAAGAAAAATGTTCTGAACTTACATATTGGTGGACTCACTGTAACTTGCACTAAATGCAGGAGTAGTAGAATGATGAGAGTGCTCCAGTCCTACCCTTCGTTATTCATTGGTTTAGGCCGTACAATAGTTCCCGAATTCCTCATCTAAGGTGTAGGTGCCACATTTTCAATGTGCCATCAACTTCAACTACACACTTCAGAATCAACCCTCGCAATGGTTCCAATGTAGCTACGAGATTTATGGACAAGGAGTGGAAGTGACCAAGTTCAGTTGAAATACCATCGATGTCGAGAAGAAATACACAGGAGTGGTGTGTGCTCCGCCTGAAAATTATTTAGGCCTGTATTCATAATGCACCCCGAAAAGCCGGGGTTGAGTAACCCCAGGTTGAGAGCGGATTGGGGTTAACCCGGGGTTTGAGCCCGATCCATATGCATAATGTCGAACATCCGTGGGGTTGAGTCGACTCCGCCTTCCAACCCCCAGGCTTGGAAACAGGCATCCATTTTGTGACGTCACACTACCCAATATGGTACTGTATCGGACGCGACGCTAGCACTCTCATGCGGACGGGTCGAGAAATAGGCCTGTGCTTGGAAAATGAGCAAAAACTGATGACTACTTACTACTTAATTTCTAAGAGGGGCATTTTCGTCCTACTACTAGTTACTGCTACTACTAAATTCACGGTGGAAGACCGGATAGGCTCCACCCCCTACCACTGGTCATGGCCAGCTCTGCTGCCAAATGTGGAAGGTTCGAGGGTTTATGGCAGGGGACTGCTTTATTTACCTCTTCTACCCCAATAAACCCTATTGTACCTCTCCCCACATCCATCCTTCCCCTTGAGGCGATTGCCACTCTTGGCAACTCAGCAGGAGTGTGCCAAGCCGGGAAAAACGGTTAAGCTCTACTCCAATGGTATTTCTCCATAAGCTTTCCCTAATACTACAAAAATGTCGAACGTATTTCCAAACGTGATTTTTCAGTGGGCAGGGCCTATCCGGTCTTCCACCGTGAATTTAGTAGTAACTTAGCCGCACCATTGCACTACACTGGTACTGCTAATTTAGAAGTAACTAGTGATACGACAAAAATTCCATCCTAACTACTACTAACTACTTCCTAACTTACTACTAACTAAGCTACTAACATTCACTGGTACAATCTTGAAACCTTGTACGACCATAATTACTTTGCCGCATAGCTCTGCTACATATATGCAAATGTGCAATTAATACCCAATGACATTGAAATACATAATTGCTGCAGTGGACTTGGCCGCTTTTGATCTCAGACCCATCACTAGCTATTATTGTTACCCAACTTCTGCAGTATGTATATATATATATATATATATATATATATATAAAATAATAATCCGGGGTAGTGCTGACCTCATCAGAGGTATGTAGCACGGACCTTTATTTATTTTTGTCGTGTACATTGGAGCCTTTATACGTAACGCCCGGGCCCACGGGCAGGATGACAGGAGGGGATGTGCAAGGTGCAGTGCAATGTCTTTATGTGGCCATTTTTAGTGAACTCCCCCGGGTGGTTTAGTCTGTAGGAAATACCACCCGAGACGAAGCCAGAGGTGACCCAATGAACTCTGCACGAGATGAAGGGGGTGTCCCCGGGTTGGGATCGAACCCGGGACCTTAACATCCGTGGGCGCGTACGTTACCGCAGCACCACTTCGCCTCCCACTTCTGCAGTATATTGTAAAATACAGGGTGTTTCAGAGTCACGGGTCAAGCACGCGCGAAGGGGTGGGGGAAAATCGTTGGTACCGACTACCCGGGTAGGTTTTATAAAACAATTAGAAATACGGGAGTAATCAGTTTATTTATTACGGCCGTACGGGGTGAAGTCATATCCTTTCTGTTAAAATTGACTGGCGCGGACTGGCAGGTGCACTAGTGGGTTGAACCTGGTTGAACGGCTTTTTAGCGTTGCGGGTTGCACTGAAAAAGGCCCTCTCCTGCTATACCGGTAGGGTACTGTATCAACAGTTCAAAAAGAATTGGAAAAGAGAATTGGAGAAACGCGACGGGACAATTCTTTTTGAACTGTTGATACAAACTACTGTACTAGTGTGTACAGTATTCTGCCGGTATAGCAGGAGAGGGCATTTTTCAGTGCAACCCGCAACACTAAAAAGCCGTTCAACCCACTTGTGCACCTGCCAGTCCGCGCCAGTCAATTCGAACAGAAAGGATATGACGTCACGCAGTACAGCAGTAATAAATAAATTGATGACTGCCGTATTTGTAATTGTTATATAAAACCGATTGGGGTTGTCGCCACCTACGATTTTTCCCCACCCCCTTGCGCGCGCTTGACCCGTGACTCTGAAACACCCTGTATCCGCCTGTAAATGAGCTGACTATTGGACCAAATAGCAAGTGATGACCATCTATTGTACCAAATAAGCTAATTAACTCAGGGGGCTGGTTGAGGTACGATTTTGGGTGAGGAGCAACAGTGCTCATTATTTTGTATTTAGATTTGCTTCATGGCGGGGTGGTACGAGACGCATCCTTTTCCTACAAAAATTGTATAAGGTGTACATCAGAGTACTAATGTAACCTATGAACTACAAGGCGTCCCAAGTGTCCCAAGTTCAAGTGATGATTTAACAGTTATAAATAGCAGTGATTTGTGCCATTCATGTAGCAGCTACATCTGCATCATTGAAAATATTAGCTGCCAATAGCAGCATACATGTAATGAATCCTGCTGGGTTGACCTGGAAAAAATACAGTGCCTTGTTTTACCCCGTGTGTGGCGCGGGCGTGGCAGCCTTCTTTGCGGACTGCCGGATTGGCATTGGTGCCACATGTGGTTCCAGCAGATTCATTACATGTATGCTGCTATTGGCAGATAATATTTTCGATGACGCCAAAGAGGTAATAGTCCAGACGTAGCTGCTACATCAATGGTGCAAAATCACTGCTATTTATAACCGTTAAATCATCACTTGAACTTGAGACCCCTGTATATGTAGCCTACCCAATAAAATCACTGTCTTTGCATGACTGATGTCAGTTTATTAGTGGCCCTGAAATGGCCCGCTTGTCTACAGAGGAAGAACGAGGTCGGCCGCGATCATTTCGAGGAGGTTCAACACGCAGTCTTTCCGCAGGCGGTACCGTTGCCGGAAGGACACGTCGTGTCGTTGTACACCTCCATCGGGTTCTCCCGGTCCCTCAGACGCATGCGTTGGAGGTCGTACCATGTCTGATCACAATAAGCCCCCGACCTCCTACAACCCCTTCAGAACGTCATGAACTTCGATCCCTTCAGCCATTTGCAATCGACCTCAACCGCGAGTTCAGCACTTAACCCTGGTCCAGGACCTGGGTCAACTCCCCGCCCGACTCAACCCCGGACAGCGGGGTTTCAAGGCCATTATGCATACGAACGCGGTGTCAACTCCGCCTCGACCCGGTGTCAACCCCGACCCCGCATTGGGAATTCCATTATGAATATGGGCCTTAGTGCACTACCATGAAATGTGTCTTGCTCTATGTCAGAGCTTTGTCATCATCTCAGCCCATTTTACTTCTTTAAGGACAGTTGAAGGTAAATTCAAGGGGGGTTTAATGTGTTTGCTAATTTTTTCGGATATCAGTAAGGGAGATAGTGCATTTAAAAAAAATGCCAAGCCAGCATTTCCTTGCCACCTGCATTAAGAGGGCCGGGTCATTATGTTTCCCGCCACTTTCTGGGCAGCAGCGAGTCAAAATTGGGTGTGCTGACTCGTCTTCGTTCGACGAATCATGGCGCGCTGTTGGAGATACGGACATGCAGTTTTTTTTGCATCATCTGGAGAAAGGTCTGACGCTTGTTCCAGCTTGTTCGCAATGGAACCTGTATTTGAATTTGGCGAACTGGAATGAACAAGCCCATCCTTGATCTCCTTGCCAACCAATTTTGGAGCCATTTAACATATTTCATAATTAAATCGGCCTAATAAGTTGGCCAGCAGTACTCGAATTTCGAGTTTTGAAGGCTGTCTTTTCGGAAATTAATTTGGGGACTTCTATGGGAGGAAAATTGTTTCCAACATATTCATAGTGTTTTCCACGAATGGGTAAATATAGGTGTTATTATTTGTAAAAATATCTTATCTTAAAGGAAGGGTTCAGTGATTTTGCATGTTAGGCTTCAAAGATCAAGGTAGACTCCCTGATTCCAAAAATGTGGTCAGTTTTTAAATATGACGCCGCATAAGCAAATGCTGTTAGGTGAAAGTCAATATCCGCTACTGTATTCGATACGGTAAGCGTACAGCTAGCGCCTCCCGCGGAGATCCCAGTAACATGCCTGGGAGGACGTTGGCTTAGCCTCGAAGTCAATTTTTGAACTAGGAATAAGTGGATGAATCACTTGGCCCTTCCTTCGACGCCGTCACATGCAGCCAAGATGTGGGCAATGTATTCCTCGTCTCTCTCTCAGCGCCGGATTTACCCCCCCGGCCGCCCTTAGGCACTTGGGATACGGCCCCCCCCCC